>JAMKCH010016201.1:0-51085 GCA_023653785.1 Ophioderma brevispina
AGTTTGCGTATAAATATTCCAACTTGAGATTGGAAATGTCACAAATTTTGAAGCGCGATATTGTCCACCATGATCTATACAGTTTGACCTAAACATATACATATTAATCTCTGTTATTCTGTAGCGGTGTGTACAAAGATTAGATATGCGTCATACCGCGTATTCTTGATGTGGTGTACAAAGAAAAATATATGTCACTTAGCTGATGGAAAACAATTATATGTAACATTTTTTGGAAACGAGAAAGAAGGTAACAAAATCAACCCTGAAAATATCTAGATATTCTGACTTCAACGAACATCACTCTTTGGCAGGATGCTTATTTTTACATACATTTTAGCACCCCATCTGCAAGCAAAACCGAACTTCATATCAATGAACTTGAATAAATTCCATGTGTTCCGAAAGCTATTTATGGGTTCAAACCTTACGCTGTCTCGAGTGAGAAGTTTCCACTTTAGCGAAAATAATTCTTTGTCGAAAAATCAAATTGGTCTTCGCCTTGGACTTACGACAATTGAACTCGTCACTACCATCAACGCAATCAAGGATATTGTCACACACTGACGATTCGTCCACACACGTTAACGTATCTTTACACTGAAAATCTTCTCTTTGATTACACTCATCTGTAAATATAAACAGAAGTACCTCTATGATTGCCACTTATATTTTATTAGCATAAAAACACACAAATGGATCGTCTCTAAATAAAAAACAAGTGTAATTTCATTTTTCCAACAGGTTATTTTTACCAGCGCAGCAAAAGCACACGGCCTATTTTTCTATTTTAAGAGACTGTTATTCATTCATATAGTGAGCCACCAATATGCAAATGACCCTAACCCTTATTAGTACTAACCCTTATAGATATAACTTGTTTCCAATATTACCATATTGGTGATGTATTGTATGAAAGATTTATTTCAATAGATCACGTCAAGATTATAAATTCTGATTTTGAAGTACTGTACTATTTACGGTTTGGAGGTACTATTTACCTGGCTTACTTCCTCAATGATAATGAAACTATTTTGATTCACGTGATGGACATTTAAAGGAATTTATTGGTATAAATTTATCGGCACATATATAATGAAATATCCCTAAATATGGCGTACCAGATGGTTTGCATGGTCATTGGAGTATTCCTTGCGAAGAAAACATCATTTTCACGCTTAAAGGTGCTTGTTCCGATTTATGTGTATTGTGTTTTCTACTTGATATGAGAGCCTGGCACTTGCACATACACCCCATCAAGTACCGTGGGAAACAAACTTACGGTTTTGATGGTAGACGCGATAATGCACATTGCAAAGCCCTATTCAATACAGGATAATATTGATGGTTAACCACTAAAACGGTGGTTGTTTTGTTTATATCTTGGGAATGAAATGGATTTGAGGGCTCAAATTTCAGGATGACAATGAGAAAAATACGGCCTTTCATCTGATATCAAAATCGATACTACTTCCGGGTAAATCAGGGGGTCCCAATGACGATCGGAACATGCACCTTTAACTTTCGAAGCAGTAGACGATTTAAGGAAGCCGCCACGTTTATTATTTACGCTATCGTTTTGCCACAAGCCATGTTTAGTCTTTCACACCAATTGAAAGATGATCGGTGGTTAGTCAAGTTCTGGCCTGTATGAAAGACTATCGCGTTTACTTTTAACATTGGAATTAAAAACACAGCTTTAATTCAACGTTTTCCTTTAAAATATATAAATTTATCAAAAATGGCATACATTTGTGCCTAATTTTTATAAAATGAGCCTGGGATTCTTGAGAAATATAGTTTTTAAAATAAAATTAGAAAACTCTACATCATACAAAGAAGCGCTATCTCGGTACATTGAAAAGTACGTAGATTGCTGAACCGCACATTAGTGGGTTTCGAACACTGATCTCTATACAATGGATTGGAAACCTGGGCTTCGTAATTGAAGCACTGATGGCCATGTTGGTCATCCAAAAAGAACCCAAGCAGGTGGTTAAGAGCTGGTCATTTATATATACAAAATTGTTCCCATTGAAATGTAGATAAGCGACATAACAGACTACAGAACCAAGCCAATTCAGTGAGCTCATTGTATTTGCGCGTATGGCACTATGGGATGGCATGTCTCTAAAACGTGCACCCGGGATACAACTTCTGTTAAACAGGTGTCTCTGGATGGTATTGTGTTCGGTAGACCAAGATGCCCGCCCGTTGCTCCATTCATCTAATATACAATTACTGTTGTGTAGCCAATCCATTGTATAGAGATCAGTGGTTGCAGTGCGACATGCGATAAAACTAAATATTACGCGACCCCTTTTCAAATGTCCACGTTTTCATAGATTGTTAGTGTTTAGACCAACTAAAACCTTTGTTAATCACAAAATGATATCTAAAACACCCCTCTTAACATTTATCTCATATCACTGAGGTTTTAAAAAGTGTAGTTTTCTTGCAATAAAAAATTCTAAACGAACATCGCTCCTATCCTTTGTGTGCTCAACGAAGTTCACAAGGATGAGGCTTGTGGCAAACTTGCACCTGATATATGCGCGTATGGGATATATTTTCGCTGGCTTCTGTTTCGGTATTGCATGTGGCGTTGTAAATATACCACACGGAATAAACATGGTAGCTTCCATGATCGTTGTACAGTTGTGTATATTGGTCGGAATAAATCTGGATTTTTTTCGCAAGGAATACTCCAATGGCCATGAAAACCATCTGGTACGTTTTATTTAGGGATATTTCATTATATATGTGCCGATAGATTTATACCAATAAATCGCTTTAACCAATTAACAATCTTAATTTTATTGATGAGGTATATAGTGTGCATTAGTAGGCAGCAACAAAGTCATATACACATACCGCACTTCCAGTGATGAGCGTTGTTCTCACACGGCAGACGTAGAGCACTCATTTTGATCGTGTTCACACATCCAGAACCATTCTTACATGGCATGTTTTGAAACATGTTGTTGTTGCTGAAATGAACGAACGAGTGGATTGCATTAGCTCTCATTTCATCCACAATCACTGAATTCGCCAAAAGCAGTCGTTTCGGCTTTAATCACTCTAATCATGTATAGTTATTGTCGTCGAAATTTATAGTGATGTGAATTAGGTGGGTGCGGCAATTCCACTTAGTTTCTATTTTCCCATAATTTATTCATTTCCATAATTCATTATACAGAAATTCACACACTAAAATATCCAAACACAAACTAAGGTAAAATAAAGAATCATGGAGGAGATGACCAAAAGGCCAATAATGCCGCCAAGGGTCATCCCGAAAATAAAAAGTTACCAACAATAAAACACAAAACCAAAACATAAAAGATGAGCAATGCTCAAAACTTATTATTTAAATATACGTAGAATTAAGTTTGTTTATACATTGTTTGGCCTGATTTTTTTAAAGAAAAGGCCATTCTAATATCAGTACCCAGGTAATTCCATAATATAGGTCCAGAAGTAAACTAACGCGGCGCGGTCGAAAATTCTCCTCTTATTCCTTGTTAAAAATTGTAATGGTCACAGCGTCTCTTGTATAGTAACTATGAGTTCTGACCGCAGGCTAAATAGATCATTGATCAGGAATAATAGTAGAATCATTTGTAAAACTAAATTGTGTACATAAATACTCCCGTTCAAAATCCTGTACAATCGTCAAGTGACAGCCGTTATATTTAGTAAACAAGGGGGCCGTGTGACTTCTGTAATTACTTTTAGCAACGGTTCTTATCGCCCATTTTTGTAATTTAACTAATTTGTCTAAGTAGGCTTTACACGTGTTTCCCCATATTATTATATACGTAAGTCAAGTAGGGTAACACAAGAGAACAGTACATAGCATGTAAATTCGATCGGGTACACGAATTTTAGCTTATTTATTACACCAATATTTTTCTTGAATAGTTTTTGCAATACAATTTATATGCCATTTCCATGTTCAAACACTCGTCTATCCAACACACCCAAAACCTTGTGTAATTAACCCTTTCAAGAGTTATTCCATTCAGAATTATATCCTGAAAATATATATTATTACTATCTGTTACATTAGGATTTATGAAGTTCTTTGATGTCATATGCGGTGTTCCCATAAACATATAATTGGTTTTACTTGCGTTCACCGATAACTTATTTGCCGTAAACCAATTACTTACTTCTTGAAGTTCTTTATTAATTAAATTAAATTGGGTTTTGATGTCTTTGTGTGAATAGAGTATCGTAGTATCGTCAGCAATCAATATCAAATGTGACAAACTTTAGGATGTATAGTAATATCATTAATATACAGTATAAACAATAATGGACCGAGTATTGACCCTTGAGGAACGCCGCATATGATATCACGAAGTTCTGATTCACAATAATTATAATACACTATGTTTCTATTACTTTAAGTAACTAATAAACCAATCAAGTATTATGCCACGGAAACCATAATGCTCTAATTTGTAAATTAATATATTATGGTCGATGGTATCAAAGGCCTTTGATAAGTCTAGGAATATTCCATTGTTGTTCATCGCGTCCCTGCAGTGGCATTGTGATCAACTAAATGTACAATAGCCATATTGTTGAATGATTGTGCCGGAAGCCAAATTGCTTATTGTTAAGTATTGTTTTTATCGATATAAGTAATACATCTGTTAAAGATCAATCTTTCCAAAATTTTTGAAAAGATGGCAAAGCGACACTGGTCGATAGTTTGAAAATACACAAACTTCTCCTTTTTTGTGTATTTGAATACCTTAGCTATTTTAACTTCTGTGGCACAATACCTGTGGCTATAGAAAGATTTAAATATCTTAGCCGACTCGTGATTTACAAGCAGTTAGTATATAATGTTGTAGCCTTGATAGCAAAGAATATGCTACTCCCTGGAACCCAGTCTGGTTTCCAGGGGGAGTCTATAACATCTATCACTGAGTTCGCCATTAGAGTTGAGGTGGTTTGAAATAGTTAACACCCAATTGTGAAATGGCCTTGGGTCTATGTTTTGACAATCAATGTAATTGGTGGGTTACGTCATTGTTTTAACTTTGGCTCTGACAACCAAATTGCTTGATTGAAAAGGGTATAACTTCATCCGCGCTTGCAAATTACCTAGACCCGAAGACAACAAGCTTTCATTGTTGCCCCGGTCCTGTTATGTGGTTGTGGTTGATGTACGACATGTATCAATAACCAATTTTTTTGTTTTAAAAATCCAACGGCAAAGCCGCAAGTTTGTATTCAGATGTCCACTTGGACCCCCTTATTGCACTCACAGAGTGCAGAAGACCCTTAGGAGGGGTCCATTATTTCCGCCAGGGGGAATGGAGGAAATTTGGAGGGGGGAACCCGAAATTTTTTGTAAGAAGAGGGGGGAACAGTGAATTTTTCATCAACGCGAGATGGGTGGAACAGAACTTTTAAATGGGAAAATCAGCATGATCAGGGGGAACGTGAAAATTGTTTAACGAAGCGAGTGGGGAACGCGAAATTTTTGCCGAAAAAGTGAAAAATCCTCCATTCCCCCCTGGCAATACATAATGACCCTCCCTTATGCACTTAAGTGTTAATGAATAATACGTCTAAATATTAAATTCTAGCGGCGAAATAACATGAATAAAGGCTTTATTCTCAATACTAATACATTCAAGCGTGAAATGAAATGGGTAGGCTTTGAAGTGTGTCATTTATATCAAAGGAAAAATTAAATTATTCAATCCTTATATTCATATTAAAATGCAATATATTTCATATTATTAAAATGCACATCTCCTGTATTTAGTGACTAGTGCGCGCCTCCAAGAAAATGCAACTATTACTGTTACTAAAGATCAGGGCTATACATCGAAATTCTATAATACGTTACATTCGGTTGCCTCGCGTGATAAATGAATTGAAAATACTATTGGTAGAAAACTTCTTGAATTGTACCAAACAATCATATGTAACTGGTACATGACATACATAGTAAAAATCTGTTGAGTATAATTTCGTGTTTCTTAATAACAGAATATTGCAATGTGACGGAATTCCTGGAACCTATTGTTTTCAGGACACTGTACCCCCACGCTATGCTTAGTCAGTGTCCTCATCTCTATCACCATTATTGTTTTTCATGTATAATTATATTTGTAATATAATTTGTAATTGATGATGAAGAATCCATTTTCATTGATTGATTGATTTGATTGATTGACTGATTGATTAATATGTGCTAAACCGATGCATTATTTCCTGTACCAATCAATATTTGTACAACTACTCTCGTCTTGTAATACACGCAATTACTGCTTATGTTGGAAATGGTGTATTTGTTTCAAATAAAAAATATATACATGCTTACACGGGCTCATTTTTAATAAAATATAAAATTCCCTCAATGTGCTCTCAAATTATCTACTACGACCTTAGAAGAACAAACAAGATATTTTAACACACAAAAGGTTGTATCATAGTGCACAGAAAGCACATTATGATGCCAAAGACTGCCCGTGATTTCGACATTTATTGTAAATGTATTGCACTTTTGCTCACAAAATGTAAATTCAGGCAATCAATTCTAATGTGTCTTCTCTTGTGATTAAACACTGTGAACGTAGGTTTTCTGAATTAAACCACTTTATCACAAATTCCTTCCTTGTTGTTGATTTAAACCTCATCATTTCAGGTGAAAGTTAACACAATCAAGCACAAATATGGGTTTGGCAACTTTTGAAGGCGCACTTTCTTCCAAGATGTGCCAGTATCTCTTTAAGCAAAGGAAAGTAATGGCTTTGCTACAAACCAATAAATCAGAAAATAAAATCCATTGTGTTCCACAGAGATGAATACAAGGCGACCTGCTATTTATACTTTGATATAATTTGTATAGACTTCATTTTATTTGCTGACGAATACTATATTGACCCCGATATTGCAAGTACGGTATATCTATTCAATGAAGAAATAGCAACGGTAAGCAAGTGATTCAGGGCGAATAATTTTGCTACCAAAATAAATTATATGCTATAAGGTACACATGGCTACATGTCTTTGTTGGTCGTTCTGATTTTTCTTGTATATGTGTATGTAACTTTTATGATTAGGAAAATAAAAATTTGAAGTTGAATGAAATAAAAGATGTGTTGTAAATGAAAATGACGTATAAATGGTTAATAATAATAATCTGTCTATTGATACGTGTTCACATTTTGACATTGGTATCAACGTTTTATTTACTTTGTTTTATTCACTTGAGTTTCTTTAAAATTGCACCAAGTTCAGCTTCATTCACACAAGTCGCAGGGAATATCGTTCACGTGCGGTGTTTTTAAGCACTCTTTTTTTCCTAGAATTAAATGTACACACATTCACTAATGAAAAATAATATTTACATATTCATATTTTGTTCAATATTTTTGTTTTGTTCAATATATTGTTCAATCTCCCATACATTTGGCAAAACTTATGTACTACGTGTTTGGGTTTAAGAAAATGATCAAGTACTACGTAAAAATGTCTTATTGAGTTTATGACCCATTTTATAGTAATTGTTTTCATTTCTTTCTAACAGGTAAAAGAAAGCCGAAATTTGGCTCATTGCATAGAGTTATGCGTCAAAAAAGTAAATCCACATACGTAATAGCGCAATACGTGAGACAAACTTTCTTCTTGGCCTTAGTGATAGATCATACCAATTAGAGTAACTAATTAATGCTCTTAATATTTTAGCGATATCAAAATAATTGGTCCCCACAATAACAAATACAAGAGCATTATCAAGTTTTTATTATACCCACGTATATCATATTTGGTCTACCTTTTTAATTAAACTCAAACCGTGGAGTTATTAGAGTAATAACTTGAAGATCAAATTCTCCTTTTACAGAACTACATAACATTCATTATCTTCCCCCACTTACCTGTTGCAACTCTTTCAATAGAGATGTTGAACCCAACCTGCCTTGAGGTTCCATAAGACGAAAAGTGTATCCATATACTGCTTTCAGGTATAGTAACTTTTGTATTTGGTGTCACGAACGAAGAATACCGTACAAGTTCAGATGATGAGGAAATTGTATGCCCACGGCCTATTATTAATTGGTCAATTGTCTCATTTGTTCCATGATGTATTTCGTATTCATTATACGAGTAGGGTTCAAAAGAAGTAATGAGATCGAAATCAAACCCCAAGCTTCCATATGACTCGTACTGGAGAAGAAACTGGTGAAAATTTAAGCTATAACTTCCGGCTGTGTCAGAACTGAAAATCCACGTACAATGTGTGTTTTTTGGATAGTAATTGGGATAATTGGGTGACGTAATAACAAGTTTATCATCGATGTCCATATTAAGCATCTCAAACCCCGAACAACCTGAAACCAGATTTCAAAAATAATAACGATATTAATAATTAAACTAAAAAGACGTAAACTTTATGGTATTTAGTATTTACATAACTGTATTGTTTAGTTTTGATTTCCTGCTCAAATAGGTGTCAAGTCTAGGATTCCAAATCGTAACCTAGAGACACATGTATTTTTAATTTTTTCAAATTATGCTCTTGGTTTTAACACTGTTCGATTTGAAAAAAAAGAAAATGCACAAGTATATGTAACATTGAGCTAAAAGTGACGGGGAGATTTTTTTGAGGATACGAATTTCTCTCAAATTGCACTGGATCAGTTGTAGACCATCTACCGAGAACGTTTCGAAGGTTTATTGGACAAACAAGTACAAAAGAAAACCACAAACCATGCGTTGAGTTTCTTTCGTCACGACAGAAAATACTAAATCTCAATCTTAATTACCTAAAGATTGACGTTCGCCTTATTCACTTCATGTGTGTCTAATACATGGTAAGCATTCCAAATATGCAAAAAAAAACCCGGGTTCAGAAAAAAAATAGGGCGCTTCTTATTGAAAATGTCCTAATGTCTCTTTAAATTTAGCATCAAAAGGATGAAAATACTGGACTAATGAAATTTCAAATTTCACAGTGTTAGCGAATTGGAAACATAGGTCCATGTTACATGCCGTAAAATGTAAGGTCGCTGAGATACCATTTAACTTGATTTTTTAGAAAACATTGAATAGAAATGGAGATAAATTATAAGTAATACGAATTTGGGTTCTGCACAAAGTTCTTACACAGACTTTCGAAACAACTTTTCTTTATCATGACCTTGTCCATCTACGTTTCCTGGTAACATAAATGATATAGGAAGCTATCGGATAAAGAGCTGAATACTGATGGACTCTTAAACATACGATACAGTGCCCTTCATATTCATGTGTAACAGGAACAACTGTACTGCTTTACTTGGAAATTTTGCCTAATATACTCCGTTGTGATCTTCACTGCGCACAGGGCTATGACAAGAAATTATCTCTTTATTGGCACTTTATATAACACTTTATTGTATTTTAAAAAAAAAAAAAAAAAAAAAGGGAGTTATCTCTCGATTGAAACAAGCAAATGAGATGAAACAAAAAATCCTGGACAGCCTGGTCTTTTCTCTTTAATGCGATGTACAAATCGACTTACTTATGTTAAGATATAATATTGAAAAAAAATCGGTTTTTGATTGTACCATTTTTTTTGAGACAGGCTGTAGAAATGGAGATAAATTATAAGTAATACGAATTTGGGTTCTGCACAAAGTTCTTACACAGACTTTCGAAACAACTTTTCTTTATCATGACCTTGTCCATCTACGTTTCCTGGTAACATAAATGATATAGGAAGCTGTCGGATACAGAGCTGGATACTGATGGACTCTTAAACATACGATACAGTGCCCTTCATATTCATGTGTAACAGGAACAACTGTACTGCTTTACTTGGAAATTTTGCCTAATATACTCCGTTGTGATCTTCACTGCGCACAGGGCTATGACAAGAAATTATCTCTTTATTGGCACTTTATATAACACTTTATTGTATTTTAGTATTTAGAAAAAATGTAAATAATATTACGATGAAGTGCAAGAGTGTTAGATTTAGTTTTCTTTCTTTTTTCCTGGTTCGTTTTTGTTTAATGTTTTGTCTTTTTCTTTATGATAAATGTTCAAATTGTGCAAATTTAGCGATACTTTGAAAAGCGTCTTTAATAGCTTTTGTATTATACGAGCAAGTAGCAAATAATAATCGGCATGATTAATTTGTGAACACACAGGCTGAGAATTTTCCGTTATATATAAGGTCAAGTGAAAAAGATAAAAGTCGTCAGATCGAACGTTCGTACATTGTAAAATAAAGCTATTCAACACAATTGTGTTGAATAGATTTATTTGATACTTTTTTCCCTGAGACCATACTGCGTATCAACATGATCAATCAAACGTTGATTTGAGAATTTTACACGCGAATACATAGACTATTAGTATTCGCTTTGTTTTCGCGGATACATGTTTCTGTTAAATTACCTACCTTCATTAATCACCCAACCAAGCTCCAAGAGGAAAACACATAGGAAGATGCGCAAACCGTTGCTCCCATTTTTGAAGTTGAAGAACAGAGGACTGAACTGGCATATAAAAAGATTAAAAAAGAACAGAGAAAGGGTTTTTAAAAACCATTTCCAGGTGTATTGAACAAAAATACAGCATGGGCGTCTGCCGCGCCGTTGGCATGGCACAAAGGTCACATTGAGGTCCCAATGTAAACTAGTGAGGTCAATCACAATAGGTATTAACCACTGTTATAGAGGTCAGTGGTATTAACAAGGACCATGGCCATCCAAGCTGTGTTTTAATAAGAAAATTCCCTGGTTTGGCATTATTAATTAAACTGGCCAAATTTATTTTCATAATTCCTACAAAGTTTCCTATTTATAACAGCTTTATGCCGCAATGGGTATTGAACAGACTTTTATGTCTTGTTAAGTGTCCTTGCGTGTCAGTTGGGTCCTTTTCTATCAAAATGCAATATTTATTTGGATATTACATAGGATTTTCAAGAGTCAAATACGCAAAGGTCATAAATACCCTTTAAACACAAAACAAATATGAGCCTTGTGCACAGTGATCTGAATATAATGATTTAAAATGATTTTTGGATCAGATTGGTTTTCAAGAATTTGGGTATGCCCCAAACACAATTAACAGTTCATAATATTACAAGATTTTACAGTCTTGCAGTTCACTTTGTACGACGTATTTGTGAAAGGCGTTTGCAGTTCACGATTATATGTGCCTCAACACAGCGAAGATCCAAAATTATAGCAATGCAGTTCTTATAAATCCACGGTAATATTCCATGGGAAACTTCTCAGTCGTGAAGATACTTGTCCAGCAGTTCAGCGAGCGGTTTTTTCCCCTCGATGACACTAATATCTATAATCCACTATATCCAAGTGTTACCCCGCAAAGACTGCATCGAAAATTACCCAAACCTCTAGTTTACCACTGAAGTTAGTTTTAACTCAAAGATGACAGCAGACATCACGTTTTCCAAGCTCCGGTGTATCAAAATAATTATAATCTGGCACTGTGAGCTACTATGTACTACACCGACCTACCATTACTGCAAATCAAAATTAGCTAGAACTATCAGCTACTTACTACTGTCTGTTCAATAGAGTCTCTCCTAGGATATCTCTCCTATATACATCTATGGCACCTTTCTTGTCTCGTGAGACAATTGGATTTGTGCAAGGGCAGTAAATTCTTTTCCTTGTGCAGTCGCCTATTATTCACAACTAATTATTCCCAATTCTTAAATAGCTATTACTAGATCAACCAGCATAACCCATTACCTAATCACTGACCAATTGGGTCTCACATAAATGATACCATCGGCATGCACCATCTTCCGTTATCAATGACCTTTGAACACTCCTAATTTTTTGCAATCCTTTTGGAGATCTCAAGGAGGTAAACAATTTGGCTCCTTTTTTTTCCAAATTTAGCATTTTGGGGGATTTCGTTCATGCTCTTGCACAATCTCCACTGCCCATGCAGTGTTTGTAACACCACCTGTATCACCCTCATATCTCAGTAGGTGGACTGTCATTTTCTTTCCCCCAAAAAAAAATAATGTACTTTTCCCGCGAGAAAGATTTTTTTTAATTTAATCACAAAAATGGAGGCTAATATAACAGTTACATATACATGTACTGGACCAAGAAATCAGGACCTTGCTCTGGTGGAATTGACCCGCATTATGATGCAAATTTCTGAATGGTATGTTACACGTAAAACCACAACAGATCAACACAGGACAGATTATTGCATATTGAACTATTTTAGCAAAATTGATAACAGGAATTTTGAATTTGAAAAAACTTAAAAAACGAAAAAAATAAAAAACTTAAAATAATTTTATTGACCCGCATCGCAGCGCTTTAAAGAATCTTTACCATATTTGTCCTTAATTTCACCTACTAGATATCTTACATTGTACTGTTAAAATAACCAAATTTACACCAATAGTACCTGTAGTTTAATAGTCACTTTACCGTATTCGAAAGTAAAACATTACTAGTTTCAAAAGATTTCGATATTGAAATTACAGTCAGTCATAAATCTACTAGGAAGCATACAATTGAAATTGTGCGGAATGGCTTAGTTAATACAATAGATCCAATAAGTGGCTTTCATCTGTATTTTGCTCCTATAAGATATCAAGACCTGTACAATGACAAGGCAATTTGGGAGTCATCATCACAAATAATATTTAGAGATTTTAACAAACTTAAAAATAGACACAACATTCAACTTCAAATCTAACAAGATCTATTCGAAATTTGATTATTATCCTTTTTAAAATATCACACCTTCGTTGTGTTAAGGATTGAAGGTGCAAAGTTCTTGTCTTCTTCTTTCTTCACACGATTATTATTATTATTATATATAATATCTATATATATAGCTATTATATATCTATATATCTATATTATATATATATATATAATTCTATATATTATTTTCAAGCAATTTTCAGTTTTTTTTAACCATTTGGATATTCAGTTCCGAATCTAATCATCATTAAGCCATATTTCATTTACTTTTTACAAATCTATCCATGACAACATAGTGAATAATGCTGCCATAATGTAACTATGTTTTGGACATTCCCAATTCTTGAAATCCAATCATTTCTGATCCACAACTAAAACAAAAATGGTATTTTCATTAAGTTACATGTAAGATGATTTTGTGCTCCATTCCTAGGCTCATTTCTTGTGTCTGAAGGGTATTTTTCGTCTCGGTATTTCACGGATATTTTAAGACCTTTTAAAGATTTTTTCTTTTTTTAATTTAAAGATACGTGGTGCTGCATTTTTTCCTGGAATGACACAACAACAGACATTGCAGTTTCATAGCGATTTTTGCGCATAATCCATCTTAAATACTAAAGCTTCAATACTCATTCATCAGCTTACAAATATTCATGCACATAAAAAATGGTTTTGTTGCGAAAAGTTAAATTCATTGACACGTTTGAAATAAACACTAATTGTTTTAAATTAAAGGTCCATGGCCCGATCGCTATAGCTTCGTCCCCAGAAGCCCCAGATTTTAACGGAAGTGGTCAACATTTTGGTATCATAAGACAGATCCGATTTTTTCTCATTTACCCTGTGGAAATCTTAAAGAGCCAAAGGATGTTTGGTTTGAAGTTATGAGCAAAAATGTGCCCCATTTGGTCGAACCAATATTAATTTTACACAGGTACCTATGGGGGCTTCAAATTACGTTTTTTAGCTCTCGCATGGAAAACGGATTGAAATATCGGCGCGAAACTTTATCCAGACGCTTGATTTTGATGTGAAGGCCAATCTATCAAGAATGAAACTTCATATCATTAAATCGGGCCTCCTCCCATTTACATGCAAAGACCCACCTTAAATAATAGAAGATTGAGACTGTCACTCTCATGGATTGCCCTACAGTGGTCCGTCCATTGCAGTGAATATCACATTTCCCAAAGGGAGTATAAACTATTCATTCTCCATTGGAGTTAATTCTTTGTGCCTCCTTTCCAGTTCTTTCTTTTATTGGATTACCTATTCATAAACGTTTATTTTAAGAGATAAAATTGATGGATTGATATTTGTCAGGTATGGGGTTGCGCATGTAATTAGTGTGATTATACCATTTATGCGCCGACATTGATTGATCAATTTATGGCCGGTTGTGTGCATTTTTTGTTGCAACATCACTGCATTGGATTCCCATGACTATTAGATTTTTTTTTTTTGTAACAAATGTTCCCGCCTGATGCACTAACGTTTATGAATAGGTTAATGTCTGCAAATTTTAGGTTTCTCGTGTCATGAGCCAAATCAATGCACTTGCGTCAGTTGGACCAGAGCGCATATAACACTCGCCTCTGCGGGGCTTAGTGCCATTATATGTTATACACCGCTAATCTGGCTGCCGTAAGGATCAAAAAATCTTGGGTGGACTACTTTCTGCATGGCATCTTTGTTGGAAAAAGTGCTTTAAAAATGTCTGAAAATGCACTAGTATTATTAAGAAAGTGATGAAATGTTTCATGATTGACATGGTGAGACTGTGTATGTTTTTTTCTTCTTTCCTTCTCAACTAAGCGGCATTTTGGGGACAGTGATTTTGAGGCAATTTACTCTGGGGTCATCAATTTCACATCGATTTGCAATTACTAACTTTGGCGACTAGAGAGAATTTTGGGGTTGTCCGGTCTGACATCGTTCGATTTTGGTGATTCGTAATTTAACTTTTCTGGTCATCATATGTTCAAATTTTGGTATTTGGTGATTTCAGCTTGTAATTTAGGTGATGTTTGTTTACATTTCCTCTGTGAGAGTTTTAAATGCGAAAGAAACATGCTCAAGATGGGCCATTTTCCCATAGCCTACTGTGTATAAGTGAGTTAGTGGTGTGTAACCTATTCGACGTCAAACTGAGCGCCGCGTGCATTGATTTGTTTGCAAATGCACTCGAAGCTACAAATATTTTAGTCATTAACCTCTACATATTTCGTTGATTGCAATAGGATATGTAAAAGTTTTAATGATCATCAGGTTTTATGTCTAAGTGCAAAGTTGTATATCATGTACAGAGTTAGGAAACAGATATTCGTTTTAATGGTTCAACATTGACACTCAATATAGGAATTGGTGATTGGAGCCGAGCATTTCGTTGTTGTACATGGATTCCCATCGGAGTCCAGTATAAGGTAGTCTTGTTTTTCCACGTTGATGAAAGCAAAGTAAAGTAGAAAACCAAAAGTTGAAAATTGTACGTTTTCCAGATCTGTTTAGACCACTGGTGTCAGGGGGGAAGAGAAGCAATTTCTAACCAAAATTCATTTTTTTAATGCATAATAGTGGTATTTTATGTTCAATAAAAATGAAAATGTAAAACAAACAACGATTGTCCGATTACACGGCCAAATTTAAATCAAAGACAGCGAATAAAACCAAAATATGACGACGAGACTCCCTATTATTTCCCTACCACACAAGCACAAAATATACGCAACAGGGAAATGGACCGTGTGTTGATGTGTGTTTTACTACACAAAAGATTTACTACACCCATACAGACGAAAATTCCAATTCATTTAAACTTTGCAATAAGCACTTAGGCAACTATATACTTTGTATAGTAGCCCCCTATTAAATTATACACAAAAACTTTTATTTCGAAATCCGGAGTCTGTCTTTCTGACATCCCATATGCATGTTAAATATGGAAGCCATAAAATGGTAAAATTTTTAATTTAATGACTTTTATTGCTATTTTGCTGCATTCTGTGTGGAAACAAGAATTGTTTCGTTACGTATTAGTTTCCAACCCTCTTAGTATGTTTGTCCCCATATTAGGTTTTGCCTCAGAAGTATTTGGCAAAAAGCTACCGTGGGTGTATACTTTTTGTAGTCTAAAAACTAAATCACTATGAGAGATTTCTTATTTAATTAGCATTTCATGTAATTTTCTTGGTGCGCTTCACTGCCTATTTTTCCCCCGTAATAAAACAAGGTATTTGGAAAAACTATGCTGGCCTCCTATGCAGGTTGCTTTGGTATTACTCTTGTAGCATATTCTGATGCAGGGAAAGGATACAGTGAGCAACAGGAATGTTGCGCGACGTATTCCATAATGCTATTGCATGTTTTTTGATACGCATAAATATTGTTTTTAATACCTGATAAAGGACACAAAATCAAAGAATTTCACAGGCCCACCGTGGGGGTTTTAAAAAACAACAATTCACCACATCGGTCACGGAAAAGAGAGATCATAGATCATAGGCGTGTGTCATCGATAGGTTTTGGCGAGATCCAGTTTTTCTAGATTCTCTGCTCCCTGAATGCGTACATCACAAAAATACACGATTTCGAACAAAATGGGAGCAAGACTACACTTGAATATATGTGTCTGCTCATTCCTATAGTTCATGTATCCTAAATTATGAATATATATAAATAGGAAAAAGCTATTAATGTAATAATATGTGAATGACAGGAGCAATAAAACTGATTAAATCATTTGTTGGTTAAATGAATTTCATTGACTACTTTGCTGCTGTTAATTTTGAAAAAATTTTCGTAGCACGTGTCAAAGGACATTTTCCAATCTGATCTCTAAGCGGGCCTCTCTGGATGCCAGCAAAAAAGGAACAAATTTGGCGGAATCAAGTACTGAGCGCTAAATTGCAAGTCTTACTGGTTTCGAGACAACGTTCTTTCTTGTCTCATATATTAAAGTGTGCTCACATTGCAATGTACATGTATATATTTAAAGAGAACCTTATCAAGAATAACTTTCACAATATAACCTATAAAACATATTGAACACATATTGAGTGGTTTTCATGAGAAAACGAATAATAACCATTAAAACGGAATTTCTTGGGACCATGCGCTTTTGAAATTCGCGCTACTATAGATGGGATATGTATTGTGTTAGCGATACGGGGGGACGGCACAAGTAGCGTTCATACAACTTCAAGAATGAAGCTTTATAATGTTGTATTTAATATGGCATTATGGACCTAAATCGTTGGGCTTGGGCCGGTCTTCGTATCGGCAATAAAACCCGTTATTACCAACTTCCCGCGCCGATTTTTAAAAATAGACCATGGTTCAGGGGGAATAGATGGGTTTTAATTCATTGTTTAGGGTATTAATAATCCCCTTTTTTCTATTGGAAAAAACCACTTCGGTTTCTGTGGTCAATAATTATTATAGTGTATTTGTGTTAATTTTTTACGTTTTGTAGGGTTCTCCTTTAACGTTTTTTCATTCTGAGCATTAAGGAATGATAAAGTGCAAGTGAAAAAGTAATTGGATGCATTGAAGAAAATCATGCAAAAGGGACGGTTATAGGTATCCCCCCACTATCCCCCCCAAAATAGTTGCCATAGTTTGCCACACGTTAAAAACGTTTCATGGCCCCAATTTGCGAAAACATTCTCGTTTTCTTAGAAACCCCCATAATTTTACCGGTAAAGTAGTAAAAATATTGTTTATCTGAAGAAAAAGCTACTATTTTTTTGGTCATTACCCTGTTGTGAATCTTAAGTCTCAAAATGTTTTGTTTTGCATTGTTATTTTTTCGAGCGGAAAAAAAAAGTGACAAATTTTGGTTTGACCAATTTTTTACACAGTTAACATGTTAATATGGGGACTTTAACAAAATGATGTTTTAGCTCCAGGCTCAAATATGTCCAAAAAAACTGAGGGAAAAAAAAGCGGTTGTCTTTTGTGGCACCTACTTTAGAAATGGAGTAGTATTTGGAAGTCAAGGGTCATTCAATTCAGGATTGAAAAATTTCTTTTACAAATTAAATAATTAATAATAGCAAATTTCAAAAAATTACTTCACAGATTTGATATATAACCAGTGACTTCCACCAGGCTGAGGTTTGGGTTAAAAAAACCGCTATATTGCCAGTCCCATCAAATCAGGACAACGCTAACACCACTTTCTTTCTCGAACCCTACATTTGTTCCCTATCATCGCCCACTTCTAACCATAGAACTTGAACTTGGCTGAAGTCAGGGTAAGAGGTCTTTCAAAATTTAAAGCGCGATTGAAAACGTCTCGCCTACAGAATAGTCTATCAAATCATATTAGCTAAGCTCCCATTCACCTGTATATACAGAAAAACGTCTTTTTAAAAAGACTTATTTTTCTTTCTTAAAAAGCAATTCATTTCCCTGCTCAGTGACCTCTGCTCTTGTGTTTGGTTTTATTTAATTTTGGTTATGGTTTTTGACATGCGGCCTGCCGGTATTTTGTTTTTTCGAGTTTTGCGTAGACGTGATCATTTTAAATTAGTTTAAAACCAAGTGCCATCGATTAATTTTACAATAATAGTAGTCCCACCCAAAAGCGAGTTTTGGTGTCGGGATGGGCAGACCCCCCAGGTGGGATGTGCTGGAGTTCTTTTGGATCCATTTTGTTCCAAACCCTGATGGGCCCTCCTCTGTTCGACACAAGTATTTCAATAGTAGACACTGCGAGTTGACACAAATTATTCATGAGTAAAAATTAAAAAACTGCCTTATGCAAACGTGTTGTAACCGCAATAACCAATAAAAACTAACGGGCCCTTCAATTACTAGGTTTTCTGAATAGGCGGTCTTTTTAGGTTATTAATAAATCGATTTAAAAAATCAGGGATAACTGAAACATTTTTCATGGAATCAGCCCACCATAGTATTATTACACACATGTTGGACTATATTCATTTGGCGGAATGATAAAATGCAAAAGTGGTTCACCTTTTCTACCCAGAAAATCTATCTTATCTTGTGGCAGTCTGGAATTTTTTTAGAACCAGCACACCCAAGGGCCCAAAACCAAATTGTATTGGACAAAAAATCTTCACATCTGACTCTGGGTCAATGCTATAGATGAGGGGTCGGCGTTGTGGACATTCAATGTCTCAAAAACACAAAGTGAGCCACCATGTCTATGAATGTTAGAGGTTTGGGAACTGGGAATGAAGAATATTGCCCATACAGTTACAGCATTTAATAGCCTATAATCACGCCTGAATTTTGAAGCGCCGGAATTTTTTTTTTAAAAGCAAAGCCCTGCAGATGCTCATTTGGGAATTACTGCGGGCAGTGGCTTTGTTCGTTTTGGCCGGGCGGTTGGACGTCCAACAATGTCAACTTCATCTATACCAAGTATGCATGGTGCATAGGCCGTGTGGAATTGACTGTCTCCCTTAAAAATAACAGCTTGATCTGGGGACAATGGCTATGCATATATGATGCATGGTTTTGCATTGGCTGTTCTGTAAACAACATGCTTGATATTGGGACATTGAAGAAAGAATAGTGCTTTCCCCTGATTTACATCAATCATTTGCCAAAGGGCAACTAATGAGTGATTCGCACGCACGTATAGTATTAGGGCCATTTTCACGCATTTTTCTTAACAGAGAACTGGCCAACATATTAAATAAAAAAATAAGGCGCCTACAGATTTGTCAAAAATTTATTTTTGCATGATTTATAAAGCTTTAATACATTAAGCCAAATCAGGGCACCTGATTAGAAAACGATTTTTATAATTATGTCGTCGGCGGACAAATTTAATTTCAGCCAGGGGGACGACGCGGAAATGGCGTGTTTGTTAACCCAAAAAAAAAAACCAACACCACACACGCCAGAGTGATTCTCCCGGCATGCACCTTGTTTGACCGGTCTGTGGACCTTTGTGGTTTTAAATTCATCATGGAGTACGTGTCATGAGTATTACTGTTAATGTAAAATAGAACACATTGTTGATTAAAGTACGGCAAACTTAATAGTTAGCCATAAATCACCATTGGATGGCCTTTTAAGCCTCTTATTTATGTCCCTCTCTGCTTTTGGGGTATGTTATTTTTTATGTGGAAGTAAAAATATTCTCTTTATTCTTCAATGCTATAGGACTATCTATGCGACCAAATTTGAAGAAATTTTAATATTTTGTGGCAAAATATGGGCCAGTGTCCGCTTTTAAAGGAGAAACCCGTTACAAAAACATAATATTAAACAATATACCAATGATTAAAATAATTAGTGACCAACATATCGAGAGGTTTCATAGGAAAAACAGAATTATTATTAACCCGTAAACAATCGAATATTAAAACATCTAGTTAGACATGTGCATTTTAAAAAAAATTCGCCGCCAGTGTATAACGTTGTTATGGCGGATAACGCCCGGGGCAGTTTGCGTCATTACATGGCCATAGGGAAAATACCACATTATGAAGCATCATGTGTGAAGGTTCCGTCCGAATTTCGCATTCACTATAAGTTTAGGTGAGTTTTTGGTGTTGAATGGATAAGGTAGTCAAGGGGAGTATGTATCGGGCGGGAGGGTGCAGCCCAAGCCCAGATACAGGACATCGGAGGAATTAGATAGTACCAATCCGTTGTCACCCTTCTCAAAAACTCACCTAATAACAATTTTATAATGTACCCAAGCAGACACAAAATTTTGCGAACCCAAAACATGGGCCATAAGGGGAAAAGAGAAACACTCTAGGGTATTCACAAAAACAAAAACAATACTTTACCGTAAAATAACGTTTAGTCAGGGGGCAAACGTCAACTACTTCAGAAATTGTGCCAAGTATGATTATTTTTATTATGACCTTTGTATTGAACCCATAAGGGAGTTGGGATTTCAAACTTGTTGGTTAATTGGCTCTCCCTCAGTTGCCGATTTCATCGATTGAGGGCGCTTTTTTCAAACTGGCCGCCAAACCAAGACAAATGTAAAAGTCTTGTTATAAAGTGCTTAAAGAAAAATTGATATTAGTCTGTTTTTCAATGTGGACCGTATTGGATAAACCCAGATTCCGTTGTTTTCAGGCTAATACCAAAAACACTCAATGGGACGGTTTCATCAATTGAGGGCGGTTTTTTTTTCAAAATAATAAAGTTTTTTAAATTTACTTTTGTGCTATAACTTATAAAGAATTATATTAATAAAGTTTGTAATGTATAAAGTGCTTCAGGAAAATAATTTTATTTGTTGAGTGTGCTTCAAATTATACTCATAAAGGAGTTGTTTTCAGGCTCCATGTCAAATACTCTTGATTAGTCAAACAGTTTTCAAGGATAGAGGGCACTTTTTCAAAAGGCGGCCCCAAAAAATGATAGGAAAATACTCTAACAAATAAGAAAAACAGTCATGCTTCTTAGGGAATGCCATCTTCATTGGTAAAGGTCTTCCATGGTAGGTTGATCTAAGAGGTTTTAAACGGGGGCTCAGCTAGGAGGGCCAGGTGCCCTGGTTCAAAAGTCCCAGTGCTGGGAGACAAGTGAACGTCCTGGGAAGGGACATCGTGAAACATCCTTCTTCAAAGAGATCAGTCAGGGACCGGTGAATATTAGACAAAAGCCATAATGAAAGAAAGTGCGGCAGTACGGCAGGCTCTCGTGGAGCGTGCGCTGGGCCCCAGTTGCTGGGAAAAACCCAATGTGAAGAAAACTCTTGCTACAGTCCCAAAAAAGAGGATTTATAAAGGGGAAAATTGACTTTGTTGTCTTGGAGCAGTGCCTTTGTAAACGTCATGATGCGGAACAATGTAAGTCTTTCTCGTGAAGGGAGGGCCTCCTCTTGCATTGCCTTGCCAGGGACAGCAGCCTCTAGAAAGGTCTTCTGCTTGCAGTGTTAGGATCTGATTGAAAGTCGTCTACAGTCAGGGCTGAAGGTTTCTAAAATTGTCGCTGTGTAGTTAGAGGAACTTGGATCTTGTCCGAGTTCATCAAGAGGTCTCTCCTCGTCGGGGAGGAGGTGTTT
Source organism: Ophioderma brevispina (assembly GCA_023653785.1). Classification (NCBI taxonomy): domain Eukaryota; kingdom Metazoa; phylum Echinodermata; class Ophiuroidea; order Amphilepidida; family Ophiodermatidae; genus Ophioderma; species Ophioderma brevispina. Next base: position 21,739 of record JAMKCH010016201.1, read on the forward strand.
TTATTTAATTTTTTTTTTTTTTTAAAAAAAACCCGGTTGTCGCCACCGTGAGAGGGGAAGAAGTACTTTCGGGAGGAGGAGGACAACCACAGTGTTGTCTAGGCCAGTGTGGGCTATTAGAAGCATATGTTGCAACCCGTGGTTTGAGAGGCTCTCCAGCCACACCGGGTTATTCATTGCTATCGGGGGAAAACGCACTATGAACGAGCGAGATCCTGTTCAAGATGATACCCTCATTTGCGCCCATGGGCACACGCCATTCTGGGGGGGCCCCACTCCCCAGGAAAAGTATGTCCGGAGCTGGTTGTTCCCAGTCGGGCACCAGCAGGCAAAAAAGGTTGTGTGATTAGAAGACACTCGAAGTCTGTTGGGAAGACCACCTTGCCACAACTGTTGGGTTTTAGTGAGGGGCCATTCCACCAACAAGCCACTGACCTTGGTCGGGGTGGTTTATTAGATGGTTGGCGCGCCTTTTCAACAGGGCACCAGCTAGAATGTTACCTGCTCCCGGGAGATGGCGGACTACCTCCGAGCGGCTGAATCATTTGTGGGGCTTGGCAACCATTATCAAGCAGCATCATGATTGTCTGTTGGGACTAGAAAACTCGGGTTGCGGGTTCCCCAACTTCGTGCCGTAAACCTTGCAAACCAACTATCTCATGGCGTATGTCCTATATATAACGACCTTTGTCCATACCATCCATGATCACACGCGGACAAAATTGGGCCACTCAGGGGGCATTTTGACATAGTATTGCACGTAGAATTTTACGGACTGAGTTTCGGGAAAAACGGGGAACCCACCTGCTTGTTTATAGAAGTCCACTACCGTTGAGTGGTTGCCAGCGTTAGGGTGGTCGTTTCTGGTCCTTGGACCTGGGGAAGGAGGCCGCGTAATTGCCAGCCGGGACCACCACAGCTCCAGAAAGGTTGATGTGCTGCTTTACAATGGCTGGATTCCAAGACACTTCCAATCGCAAGCCTTCCCAGTGGGCTTCCCAGGCCCCGTCTTGGATGTGTCATGGTTGGGCGTGGAGGCGGGGGACAGCCCAGAATGAAGTTTGAGACTCATCACTTGAGCCCGTGTGGACCTTGGAGAGACTCTGACCCTCCGGACAACAACTCCGGTCTATTTTACCCTCTTTCGCGGGCTGAAACTTGGATAGAATGTGAAGTTGTATGTATCTTAATTACGTAGGGGATTGGGGTTTAGGACAAGCTGTGAGGGCTGGCGATTAAGGCCAAGGAGCCGAACCACAGTTTGGGGCTGGAGAGCCGTCTGGCCTTGGGAGGTTTGTAAAACCGTTCCGCCACACGTGAGAGGGAGGACTTTTTTGGGGGAAAACGATAATCTGTGTGCTATAGAAGGCATATGCACCGCTGGGATCCCAAGAGCTTTCTGGCACCCCTTGCCCTTGTATTTCATCGCTATAGGGGAAAAAACGGGCATATGCCGAGGATCCTTTTCCAAGATGGATCATTTTCATTGCGTCCGCTCCCACAGGAACCAGTATGTCGGGAAGCTTAGGTTGTTCCCGGCCGCGTTAAAAGGTTTCGTTAATTTTGTTGTTTAATTAAAGGCCGCTGGGAGGTCTGTTGAAGGGAACCACCTTGTTATCACTGGACCAAAGCCCCTGGAACTAGGTAGGGGCATGGGTGGTTTTTTCTTGTACCTCTCCCCCGATTAGGGTACCCGCAGAATGTTTGCCTGCTACCGGGAAGGGAGGAGGATGGATCTGGCCGGGAGGCTCGATTTCCCTGCTGGCGCTGACACCATCAAGCAAGTTTGCTTGGCTGTTTTGACATAGTCAGGCTGCGGGTACCTCCCTGCTTGGTTCTATAAAAGTCATTGACTGTGAGGTGTTTGCGGCAACATGAGGTTGATCGGTTGTATGGGTCTTGACCTTGGGGAAGTCGGGCGCCGTAATGCCAGGGCGGAACCACCCACAGCTCCAAAGAAGGTTGATGTGTGCTTCGCAAATGGGACTACTGGAGGATTCCAAGGGGGACCCCACTGCCAAATCCGCCAGCCTTCCCAGTTGGGCTCCCAGGGCCCGGTTGGACGTTTGTGTCTTATGGTGAGCGTGGGAAGCGGGGACCCGCCCAGGGGTGGAATGTTGGTGAGGGCTGCCATTAAAAACCCATCTGGGGTTGTTGTGGTGGGGGAACCTTTTTTACACGGGGCATCCCATTCGAATTTCCAGTCTATTATGAGGCTGAACCTTGGATGTGAAAACAAAGTGAAGTGGTTAGTATCTTCGTACGTAGTGGCATTTGGGAAGGACTTCTGTGATGCAGGCTATAAGGGCAAGAAGAAGCCCGTAACAATAGTTTTGGCTGAGGCCGTCTGCCTGGCGGAGGAGGTTCCGTGGGCAAGGACGATGGGATGTGTTTCTCTCTGCTTGTTCTGGTGAACCACCCTTCCCTCTGCCGAAAGTCTATGGACCGAGGGCCCAGGGGGGAACTGCAATGTCTAGGATGGTTGGATGGCGGGACTCTTCCAAGTGGATGATTAGTCCATTGGGAGCTGACAAGGATGCAGGTCTTCCAGATTTTAAAGCGAAGGGCCTGGGATGGGGCCAGTGATTTCAGCAAGTCAGTCGAGGTAACATGTAGATGAACATCCTTGTCACAGCAGAGCTTCGACAATCCACACAAAATTCACACACAATATAGGCCTGAAGCGCAAGAAAAGAACGGAAGGAAAGATCTCGCTTGTTGGATTGTATAAAAAACCGAGCATTTTCTGTCTGAAGGATGGATTGGGTCACGTGACAGGTATGCGGGTCCTTTGAAAGTCCAGTGTGCGATCCAACACCCCTGGGCCTTAGTACGGGATGAGGACAGCTATGGTGTCCATGTGGAAAAAGGTATGGGTTTCGAATCGAATTTGTTTATATTTGTTAAAAGGTTTTTTTTTTTTTAAGCGGCCACACCTGGGGTTAAGTATGGGGCGCCATTCGCCCGACTTCTTCTCTGTTTAGGAAAAATGTGGAAAAGGGAAAAACTTAACCTTGTTTGGGGACCGGTTTCTAAGGCTTACTTTTGTAAAGGTTCACAAACTATTAAATGTATTTTAAGAGGTTTATGGGACCCCGTTTCTTCTTTACTCTCCTTTTAAAACCCATTAAATTCCATTTTTTATTTAAATGGGCCCTTTTTTTTAAAAACCCTTAATTATATTGTTAATAGTTATGCAATAAGGAATATAATAAACCAAAAGGAACAATTTTAGCACCCAAAAAAAAAAATCATTTTGTATAACATGATATGGGGCATTCCTCAGAGAGATTTTCTTTGAAAAAAAATATGTCAGTTTGGCGGCTTTCATTTGAAAAAGCGCCCTCAACCCAAGTTTGACAAAAAAGATGAGGGGAAGTACACAACAAGTTGGGAAGGTTAGCCCTTGGGTGTTATTGAACAACTGAAAGGTGAAAAAAAAAAACACAAAAACTTGGGGGAAAACCCTTCTGAAAGTAATAGCAACAACAGGATGACATGTGCCCCCTGACTAGTTGGGGGGCTACTATTGGTTTTAAATGAGTGCAATGGTGACGAAATTTTCAGCGACAAAGGAATCTTTGCAAATAAAAACAGCCCCTATAAAAAAGCATCTTTTCTGATAACAAACAAAAAATATTGAGATATTTTTAAAAGTTCTTTTAAACCGTGTTGGTTGAGAGCGATTATGATTAAATCTTTTTCCAACTCGGTTCAACAATTAAAAATGTAAAAAATGCCCCCAAAATGAGGAAGCCAGTGAGTAGTTTGATTTTACGTCAAAAAAATGGAACGCCGGAATTTTGGGAATTATTTTTGTTGTCAAGATGCATGGTTCCCTCATGCGCAGTTCCTAACTGAATGATACGGACGTTGAGACGCGGTCCGAGGGGGTGATACGGGATATACAGTGTGAGTAAATTGAGGGGCGGCTTATCAATTGAAATGTGAAAATCAGAGGGGAGAATCTCCATGATGGTATGATTTTTAATAATTTATAAAAATAAATATCCCATATACACTAGGGGGCGCGGAATTTCAAATAGCCATGGTCAGACCAAAAATGTTTTATTCGTTTTTATGGTTAGTATATTTCCATTTTGCCATGATGAATTGAACCCACTCCATATGTGTTCAATAATTTTGTTTTTAGATGTTTTATAGCGTATATTGGTGAAAGTTATTTTGTGATAAAAGGTTCTCCTTTTAAGGGACTCTTCTTGTTAACCAAAATGTTGTGATGTTATGTATTTTTATATGCAAAACTCGGAAAAGCCTTCCATAATTATATCGAATTCAAAAAAAGAAAACAAATGTTTGGATATATATAAATAAAGGAACTTTGGTTAGTGTTTGGGGCGTAGTCTTTTTGAAATATAAATATTTTCTTTTCCCGTCAAGCGTAAGTGTACAATAAGACAAAATATTTTCTTAAATAAGTAAGAGCTTTTGACTTCTCTTAAAAGCTTTGTATTTGCTTGTTGTTGAAGTACAGGAAAAAACAATGATTTAAATGTTAGATAGGATATATACAAAACGTATTTATAGACAACCCCACCACATCTGGCCTCTTTTACGATTACCATACCAGGTATATGGTTAGTTTCCTTTTTTATTTTTCCACATACAATTTTTTTTTTTCAAAATTCATTTTTTTTTTTTTAATATGGGTGTTATTTATTTTTAAAAGGAATCACCCAATCCTTCAACCTCCGAAACCCACCCAACCTTGGGTTTTTGTGATCAAACAAGAACAGAAAAAACACCTTTTATTTTTTTTTTTTTTCTTTCATCTCAAATCTGAAAAAAGTATCATTAGAAAGGGAATTATGGGGCGCAGGGTGGGGACGGAAAAGGGACAGTAAGGGAGTAAGTGTTGGCAGGAGATTTTAGTTATTATTGGGACCTTAGGCCAAAATAATTTTTGGAGGGTGTGCAAAATTTCGTCTAATGGGCATTTTCTAGAAATTCAAAATGGCTGGCCACCACTCTCAAATTCATTAAAAAATGGTTCAACTTTTGTTGCTTCTATATCCAGGTTTTCAATCCCGATGAAATTCTATTTTGGAACAGGTAACTTAAATAATTACTTGGATCTAAAACATACCATCAAAAATCCATAATGGGCCCGCCCCAAGGGAGAACCACCCCAGCAAAACCAGAAAGAAATCCAATTATTATAAAGGCCTGAAATTCCCATTTGTTAAATTGACCATGTTAATTCATGCAAGTTTTTGGTGATTAGAGGAAATAATGTTTGGGGCATTTTACGAGTAGAAAGAAAAGAAAAACCTTTATATCTAACATTTAGGGTTAAATATTGGGCTTACAAATTCAAATTTTAACAAAATAACAAAATTAAAAAAGCCCCCTTTTTTTTTTTTTTTTTTTAAAATCGTTAAAATTTTTTTGTTTTTAATTTTTTTTTTTTTTTTAAAAACTTTAACAAGATTGCCATATACTTGATAATTATATGATCGGGGGGCCCGTTTTCCTCTTGATGTTGTGAAATGGAAAAAAATTTTAAACAAATGACCAAGATTATTTAGTTTGTTGTAATGCTTCAAGGAATATATCTCATGTACTTTTTTAAATTTAACTTTAAAACTTAATTTTTTGGGATTTGGCTTATTTAAAACTAAATAAATTAACATTGCAGCAGATATATTTTTTATACCTACCTTAAACAATTGTACTATCCTCTTCGTTGCCCTGTGGCACCCAATAAGGGCTCCCACGCCTTTTTTCCCCCCTTGTTTGTCGGTCTCTAGCCCATCCCCTGGACCTCTTTCCAAAAAACTTTCCAATCCATTGGTGTTTCTCACCTTGTCTCTTAACAGTTCTCCGCCATGTTGTTTTTCGGTCTTTACCCCTTTTCGTTTTCCTTTGATTTTCCTGTTAGAAGGCCAGTGTAACAAATGATTGGTTATCTGTTTTTTGCTGAGCACATTGGGTGGACCTTGTTTCCAATTCCAAAACCGCCTTCTGCTTGATTTCCTGGGCTCACTTTGGTAAGTGGAGTAAGGAAAGGTGTAAAGATTAATAAAAAGCTCATCCATTTGGGCCAATAATTGTTTTGGGGCCAGAAAATATTTTATGAAGTGCTCCTTTTTAAAAGCACTGGATATTGTGAAAAAAATGGAAATCTACGTTTTCTTTTTCCATCATTTTTGTTGATTTTCTTGCCATGGTCTTCACAACCGTAGAGAAGAGGTTACAAGGGTCTGACTTTAATGTTTTTTAACAAACTTGGACTTTGGGTTCCTTTCGATACTTTCTTTGGACCTCCAACACCTTATTTTCAGTTTTGTACAGGGAACAACCATTTTTGTCTGGGCGTTATTAATTCTTGCTATTCATGTCTTTTTCTCCACCACCCTCTTTACTAACGGAATTGCAGGCCAAAGAATATGTGGAAAAAAAAATTTCAATTCTACATCCCTTCAATGTCCTTTCCATTCTAATGGAAAAAACTGCATATTTTTCATTTGCTGTTCATTCTCAGAATGTTTGGTTTTTTTCCTGTCATGGGATTCTTTAAATCAAGGGTCATGTCAGGACCAATTCCTTTTCACCTGTTGTCTTCCTTTGCCAAGTGGTTGTTGAGGTTGATGGACCCAAGGGGGGAGGGGCGAATTATCGTCCGCCAAAAAAAGCCAGATTCTTTTCAAGCTGGGGGACATGAAACTTCGCCCCCCCCCCCCCCCATTTCGTATAATGCCAGGTATTATTGTTTTTTTTTAGTAGGTAGATTCTTGGTCCATCACTCCCAATTCAATCCGAGTTGCGAAGGCGACAGGAAGGGAGACAGACAGAGAAGAAAAGAGGGAGAAGGTAGGGAGAAGAAAAGAGGAGAAACAAAAAACATTTGACAATTTCAATTTCCCCTGTTTGACCCCCACCGGTTTCATTGGAGGCCTTCGGGAGGGTCTCTCCATCATTTTCAAAGGACTGCACATGCACTGTCCACTGTACATTTTTAGTTTTACCATTGTTGATATGTTTTTTTCTTGGAATAACCATTATTGTCTCATTTTTCCCAACATGCTTATCCCGGTGATGAGTGGTGAAATCGGAAATAAATCAAAAAACCGGGCCTTTTCTTCTTCGAAATCGGATTGAAAAAATTTTTATGTAAAGGGTTGTTCTTTGCCATTAATGAATTTGTTCTTTCACTATGGTCCTTCAAGATTTTGAATGGAAAAAAGATTTTGTTTCAGTTGTGGTTTTTTCCTTCTCGAGAAATCCAGCCTTGTGCTCTGTTGCTTAACTTTCTCCATTACTATGCCACATTAATTTGTTGAAATCAGTTGTTTTGTTTTTTGTGTTTTTTTTGTTTGTTTGTTATGCTGCAACCCCCATTCCCACTCTCACCAAAACACTTTTTTGCTGGCCAATGGGGGAGGAGGGGTGGTGATGTGGTGATACCTTCCTCTACAAAATTTTCCAAAATTGAATTAGATTAAGTCCACCTTTTCTTGGCAAGCTTAAACTATCAGTCCTTCTTTTCCAGTCGTTAGGTTATATGAAGTTCTGGGTAACCAAAATTTCATTTATGATTGTTGATGTAGTTTAAAGGGTCTCTCTGGAATATATTGCTTTCCCCCCCCCCCCCCCAAAAACTCCGGTTTTGTGATCATATTCTATGCCAAAACCGGCTTTTCACATTCTTTAAAGGCTTTTTTTGTTTTAATTGCAAAATTAAAAAAAAAAAAAAACCTTCCCTTCTTCTTTACTGATTGCTTCTGTGTTAATGTTATCAAGTTCAGGTATATTGGCATCCTCTATTTCAACTGGGTTCTGTGGAATTTCTCTGTTCAATATCTCTTCAAAGTGCTCTTTCCCATCTTCCCTTCTTGCCTTTTTCATCTGTGATGAGTGTGCCTGCTTTGTCTTTTACCACCACAGCATGACGTGGTTTGTCATTACATATTGTTTTTGGTAATGTCAATATACAGTCTTCATTTGACCATTTTCAGCGGCCCTTTGTGCATCATCAGCTAGGGTATCCATCCATTCCGCCTGTCAGCCCTGACACTATATTTTACTTCCACTTATCCCATGGTTTATTTCTGGTTCTTTTCTTGAATTCCTAGGGACATTTGTGGCTGTCTGAATTACTCTTAATGAATTATCCCATTTTTATGGGCAGGTCAGTTTTTTTCTGGTGTGTGGCTTCCATTACGGCGAATCTTGTTCCTGAGTTCAATTGAGAATTGTATTCTTTGTCTCTTGGTTTTGCAATTTTGTTGTCCCCATACTTCATCATTTGGTTTGATTTGGTGACATTTTTCTTAAATTGCACCTTTATTTTTGGGGTGGTCTAACAAGGTTGATGGTCACTTCCGACATCTGCACCCTCTTACTCTGGTGTCTTTCACTGAATGACCTATATTTCCTGTAGATGAGAACATGGTCAATCTGGTTTGTAGTCCTCTTGTCAGGAGATGTCCATGTATTATGAATGTCTTTCTTGGAAATAAAGTGCCTGTGTATTAACAGAACTGTTCAAACCGCCAAAGTCAGTAAGTCTTCTTCATTATGTGTGTTTTCCCAATACCATGCTTCCCCATCCCACACTTTATAATGTTGTTAATCCCAACTTTGCTTCATAGCACCGGTTTATGAGCACCATATCATGCTTGGAACTTTTTTTGTTTTTCCTACTCTGACTGTAGCTGTTCGTAGAACTTGTCCTTATCTTCATCAGATGCTGTCCATTGTTGGTGGGTACACCTTTATAATCGGCAACTTTGAGTGAATCTGCAAATTATGATTCGGTAATTAATTGGTTTCCATCCGACAATGCCTTCTCTGCAAAACTAGACTCATTATGCTATCCTTACAGTGTTAATCCATCTTCCTTCCAGAGATATTAGTCTCATCCTTCTAAGTTTCGGCTTGCAAAACCTTTCAACGGCACTCACTGATGCCAGCAATCTGGCGATACTCCTTCAATCTTTGTCAACCTGATCTGTTTTCCCCAATAGCGTACCCTGTCCTAACATGCCAGTTCTTTCCTATGTTGCGAGTTTCCTTTAGGCTTGTTTAATGACTGGTTCGATCGGTGAGCTTCCTTGCAGCTTTGACCCATCAACGTCATAATGCTCTGGTCATTCTGGAACGTGATGTTTATCGTCCTCTGGGACCTGGTAAGTCACTACTCCATAACCTGGGTTATTTACTTAAAAAGCGCTTCTGGTTTCTGTGAGAAATTCTTTTTCACAGGAATGGGAATCAACCCGTTCATGCCGTTGCCCATCCCCCAACCTGGAGGACCAATGGACTGAATCTAGTCTGCAAAATAGTAATGTAGTGTATTTTTTTTTTTAATGTGTTACAAAAACAGACAATGTCTTGTTTATTAGAATACGGAGTGTACGTAAAATCCAAATAGACGCGTGTGACAGTTAACAACTTGTGAAGCTTCTGTTTTGCTACTTTGTCTGTGGTCAAAAGGTGTGTATTGCAATTATTAATTATGGTTACCTACAATCATCATGATTATTAAAATTCTTATTGCTTCCTAATTGTACAATACTGTGTGGTACTTTAGAATAACGAGTAAATGTATTTCCAATTAAGCGATGTCCTGCATAGAACAGGATTCGAAATATTGGATTTAAAGGTGCATGAGGATATTGAGGCATCCGATATTGTGTCATCTGTAGAGATTTAAATAGATAAGACCCAATAGATTCCTTACCCGTGTATCATATCTTTGGCTACAGAAAATGCATTGAAAAGTGACAACAAAATGTCCGTTTTTAATTTTATATTTTCATATAAAACATAGTACGAACATCATAATTCACATATTTTGATTCATTAAACTACAAATTTATTATACAGGTTTTACAAAAAAATAAGTTCCCCTAAAATTGAAGGACACTTCGTTGAATAACTCACTTAGCACTGGATGTTTGGACAACTTAAAAAGTTTTTAAGAGAGGAAACATTTAGCTCTGTCAAACAGTTCTTGCTTTCCAAAAAAAGAAAACTTTTGGTGTCCAACCATACTCCTTTTTTTCAAAATTTCCGTTTATCAGAAAAAGTGGCACTTTGCGTATTCAAAGGTCTAAGTACCAAATGATCAATTTACAACAACACGTTTCATTTCCTTCTTTTTATTCATTGCAGTGGTTTTTTAAACGTTAACGCTTAGGCCACAACTAATAGACCAAATATACAGACACATAACATGAGATGTAAGCTTTACATCAGTAACGTCATTTTTCTTTGCATATTGCACTTTTTTCATGAATGAAAGACGTAATGTTTTCAATCAATGGCTTAATAGTTTTGTCATAAGGTGAACTCAATAGTCAATATTCCCTCATCTGCACTGATGACATCATGCAGCATTTAAAGGTAAATATGGTCAGATTTTTGTCCAAGCTCATTTGACTTACATTCATAACAATATATGTACATCCATCACGAATTCCCGAAAAAATAATACAATTTGATGTAAATTAACAAATAGAGGCATTTTAAATTTTTGCTTGTTTGACTACGAAAAAAACGGGCGGATTATTCGCCACTGCTTCATTGAACAAAGCGCCCAACATCGGCGTCAAGTATGACCAAAACATCGTGTTGACCTCGAATTGTTATGCTGACACTGTATATTGCTGGATATAATGAAACTAATCATAAACTTAGAAAAAAAGTTACAGAATGACATAATTTTGTTTCATTTCGTTATGTTTAATTATGATTGAGTGGCAACACTGCGATATTATGGTCACAACGACTAAAATTATGGATTGTCATCACTTTGACGTCACCATTTGCCTGCGATGTGGATTTAGTCGGAATCGTTTTCGAGTAAGCTATTTGCGGGACATTAAAATGGGCAAAATACTCCCAAATGTGGACAAGTTTCACTTTTTTGATTTATATTATCTACGTTTTACTTAGCTTTCCATCCATACCAACATTTTCCAAAAGTTCAGAATCTGACATATTTTCCTCTAACATACTGTCTACCAGATTGATGGTCTATGAGAATGATTGTGGTTCCGTGTTCTCCTTGCATAATGTCCATTGGGCGATATTGGTATGGGTTCAATCAAGAGGTTCGAATATAGAAGAGAAGCAAAACGTTACGTAATCTTTAGAAATTCATCGTCTCGCATGTTTCCGACCACACAGAAAACATAAGTACCAACAATAGAAAAAGCAATGGTGGCCTCCGCTTCTTTCCACATAACTGTGGGTGCGCTTGCATATACACTACTCGGGAGTAACAAATTGATGTATGTGTTAGAGGGGCCAGGGGTGTAAATAATAGTGCACCTGGATCATTGTGCTCAGAGACTCTTTTTTCTCATAATCAATGCGAGGCGCTTAGGTGAAAAGAGATTATTGAGGCGGTTTTTAATCAAAACGACTGACGTGTCATTTCATTCGTTTGTGTGGCCATGGGTAGGACAAATTTAAAGGTGGCAACGAGCGATTTTTAACAAACACAAATGTTTATCATAATAGTAATTTTTATATAGATAGGGCAACAAAAATGATTTCTAACCCTGTATTTGGCTACGAAATGTCTTAAAATAGAAAAAAAGTGGTGATTTTATTTCGTATATTTTCAATATAAAACATAGGCTTATTTGTATTTGCTCCTTACGAAATTAGAAATGTCACAATTTCTTCACCAAAGAAACCTTTCTCAGCTTTAATCCCTTTTTAGCTAGGGATCTATTTGATGGAAAGGCTAGTTTTATTAGTGGCAAAATCAGTACTTCTAATCTTTTAAGGGACACCTGATATGTGAAATCTCCTCGCGTTGCAAAAAAACCTTTAACACCATAGCCACCCAACTCCACAACTGATATTTGGCCTGATTGGTTTGTTATCGGAATGACATTATTTTGGTATAAAGCACCCCAAACTAATAATTATTCGCGTCACTCGTCAAAATGTCAGCGCCCAGCACGGACGACTGGTTTGGAATGGGCTTCACCCCCTTGGGTCAATCCCCGGGCCTTCTAATTAAAACATATTGTGTCCACAGTACAAAGTTACTGTACATAATCGGCTTACTGCAAACCGATGCATTCAGTTCTACAATTGGTTGTTAATGAAAGGACTTATGCCATGGTTTGGCTGGGATGTCAAAATCCGTTTTGGCTAATCTCTTAATAACAAGATTGAGCCCTTTGTTGATGGCCAAATAAAAACTAGTTGCGTTATGTGCGTTGATATAAGACTCATTATGTTTCCTCCAATGCGTGTAAGGAATGGGTATGGCGTTTTCATCCTGTACCTCAATCATGTCCACTTAAAAACATCCAAGCGTAGCTAGATTTGAAATTAATGTATTTTAGGTCAAACATTTATTTACTTAGTTACATTACTATACATTTATGAGTAACCATCAAAATTTTTACTGTAAAGCCATTACAATGATTCCTCTTACCTCTCACGATGAAGGATATATCACCACCTCTACACATTGATATATTGGCGGCACCGTTTAATAGTCGCCGATTGAACTATGCAGGAGTTGCATTTTAAATCTACGTAATATGGCTTCAACCTTTATTGTCAAAGTTAAGGAATTTTGTATACAATGGAACATCTGTGTGGAATAGGTGCCACCATTTGTTTCAATCGGCGACTCAGACCCAATATCCATGTGTAGAGTTCAGTGGGACGACCTACAACTTGCTAATGAGGTCTCACGTATTTTGAAATTAATGTTATTGCGCCCAGAATTCGACGTAAGGGCCGAAATTCCCCCCCCCCCCCCCGTTCGTTATCTATTTTGCATTATTCCTTCAAAAGATGTGAAGATTAATTAATGCATATGAAATAATCCACTTTAATAACAAGGACATGAATTTAATTAATTTATAAATAGTAAAAAGAGCTCATTATAACTTAATGAATTATTAATTTCCAATTTTAAAAAAAAAAAAAAAATAATATGGTTATATATATATATGTAATATAAAAGAGTTCAATGTTCTCCAAGTCAAATGTCGTACATAATGAGATCATTTAACAGACAGTCTTCATGTTAACTTATCCATATACGACATTCTTTACTTGACATGACTGTTTACTAATATGTAATGCCAACGCAACTTTTTATCTATCTATCTATGCTGAAAAAGTTGAACATTTTACAAACAAAAATTAGCTCACCATAAGGACTTTCGGAATGAACACTTTTCCGGTGCGTTACATTTAGGTCAACCCTCCGATCTTCAGACATGTACACAAGCAGCTAAAGTGGAGCGTCAATCTAATTGTTTGTATACAAGAGAAAGTGTAGCAACCGTAGCAAATACACACACAAATACCTTCAACCTACTTCTCTCATTGAATGTCCTTCGTTGTTGTTGTCGCGTACAAGTTCAATTCTACCTACAATGGCCGTTATATTTTCCTTACGCTTTGATATTCGAAGTACCGTGTCGGCAATAGTTTCCTGTGCTTTGTTCTACTTATGTTTAAGGTCGACCAAAGATTTACCACCGGGTCCGTGGTCATGCCATTCTTGGTTGTGCGCCACAGATGGCCTGGGGCTTGGTTGAGATCCGATCTACCGGTCCAAGAATACCTGACACAGTTGAAAAGTGTTTATGGTAGTGTGTATTGTTTGGATATCTTTGGACGAAGAATTGACTTTTGAAATATTACAGGTCAAGTGGTTTAAAGCCTTCATAACCCACATAATAAGTTCCAAGGCCTGAAGCACCGCGCGGTCCCTTGTGCGACAAGTTTCATCACTCAAATGCCCAAAAAGGTGAGTTAAGTGGTATAATATTTAGGAGAGTATTATAGCACCGTAAACAGAATAATTTTGAATGTAGATTCCAAGTGTTTCATGATTCAATATTTTTTGCGATTTGGTGATTTCTTCTGTATTTTAATTAAAATTAAAACCACACCCAAACGCACACCACCCAACTCACACTCGCGCGCATGCAAACACACACAGACCGACACACATCGCTCGCACGCGACCAACCACCACACTATCACCACCACCAAACACCACACAACCACCACCATCACAAAACCTGCCCGACACCAACCAACCACTACAACCACTACCACCACCACATGCCACAAATAACACTTTTTAATAAAAATAAACAGATCACTTTTTACTTGCATGTTCAAAAATGTTAGCTTTAAATAATTGTAGTTTAATTTTACGGGGAAATATTCGTTATAATAGAGCCGGGATTCGGAAAATAAGTGCTAACATTTCTTATGATGAGTAAGTAATTCTGAGGTACTCCACTTAAATTTTTTCAATAGAACTTGTTTATAATATTCTAGATTTGCCCAAAGAAGTTGTTAGAGAAAACAAAGTATTATAGTCATCTTCTTAACAGATCCCTCATGAATATTTTTGATACTTTAATTGCAATTTGAATATTTTGACTATACCCCATCACACAACTCTGTACCGATCACCTCCCAACACAGATGCTTACCTTGATATCTTGTTTGTCTTCACCTGGATACATTCAGTTATTTATTCCTTCTGCCATGCAACCAGAGTTTTGGGGTAACTTCTCGTTCCACTTTTTGCGGAGTTGTATTATTTAAACTACTCCTGGAGTTCTGCTAGTTTGAAATGGGTAAATATTTGCATCCTGCACGCGTCGCCCAAGTTCACCCCAAAGATGTTTCACTAGGTGAAGATTCTGATGAACCAGCTGGCATGGTGATAAATGATAATCGTGTCAACCAAGACCTAGTAGCTTTGTCTTGCTGGAAAACAATATCTTGTTTTCCCTTATTGATGGAAGAACTGCAGGTTTATGCAATCCCTTGGTGCATCTTTCCCCCGTGTATGCCAGCCATAATCATCAACGTTGCACTAACCAGATACAAAGAATATCTCCAAAGGATAACGTTTTATCTCTTACCCCGGTTAGGCGACGTCGAGTAAAGTGGCGGACTTATTGGGATAACCTGATGATGGTTTTACGGGACTTGTTGGCTTCAAGTTTGAATGGAATGATGGTTGAATTTCAACCTTCTACCTCTCTAAACTTTTAGTAAAACGGAAGATAGTCTCACGATTGCTTGGATTTACTATAATCATAACCTTTTTTAAACTTGCTAGTGTAAAGCAAGACCATTATGATTTCTGTATTCTATAGGTTTGCAATCTGGATCACGCATTTAAATAAATACTGGTTCATTTCCAAAAACAAAACACTACACATAAGGCCACCTCACTTATTGAACCGCGTATTCTTGATCAATCCCTACAATTTACATTTCTTCGTACTTTTTTTCTGTTGGAATGAACTTTAATACACTATGCACCTCTGAAACTATGGAAAAAAAAGATGCTACAATGTCCATTCTAACAATTACATGATTTTCAGCAATATTCGATTTTTAAAAAACTTGTTATACTTCCAAGATTGTTCAAAATTGCTTTGGTCTTTTTTTTTCAGGATAGTGTTCTTAATGAGATTTGTGGACACAGCAAGCGTCGGTTGACTGTTAAACCTCCTTTCGACAAATTTCGGTATTGGCAAGTTTTTTAACTTGTAATGTATAGCACAAGAGCAGAAGCACTGTGTTCACGAATTCGAGTTCGACGCAACCAAAGGAGAAGAATTCGATCCAAGACCTCTTCATCCAGCGCAACAGCTAATGTAATATGTTCCTTTGTATTTGGTCGTCGTTTTAATTACGCTGACGAGAAATTTCAGCGTCTGTTGGCATATGAAAAGGCAAAACAATAATATTTGTTTTGTCACAATGTCGGGATATTTCATTCTACCCATTTTGAGGATACTTGCCTGCAGCTAAAAAAGCAATCACACATTCGAATCCAATCTATTGAAACAACAATTCATTGACGACATCATTAGATCATCAAAAATGGATTTGATCCAGAAAACGTTGCAAGATTTCATCGATGTTTACTTGAATGAACTCGATTAAACCTGCAATGGCAAGGGACAAGTATGCCTCTGTTAGACATGATTCATTGAAGTCGACAGTCGCCCAATTAGCAGTGCTGGAACGGACAGTACAGCTCTTAACATCACATGGGTATTGTTTACCTTGTTATTCTTCAAAAATACAAAGCGGGGGTACAAGATGAAAATAGATTGCTGCGGGTGGAAGGAAATCGTTTCCAAAATAAAAGATAAAGGATTTGTGTCTGACCTTATCTGAAAGCCGTCAATTCTGGGAGTCTCCCGCATTGTCTCGACAGGTCGTTTCAGTGCATTACACGACGAAAGAGCAAGTACAGAAAAAGAAAATATTGGTCAGTGGTAGTATCGGATTCCAAAGGACGACATAGTGCTAGGAAATATAATGGGCTGTTCACTATGATCCTGATAGATTGACGACCCAGACCAATTTAATCCTAAAAGATTCTTAAACGAAAAAGGGGAAGTTGAACAACCCGATGAGTTCACACCATGTGGTTTGGTACGTATGTAGGAAATGTTGAATACTAATCGTAATAACCAAGACGAAACAAGATTACCAACAATCAATGTAATATCGATCTACTCGTCTCTGCTTTTTCTTCGTATCCACAAGTCATTGGTAATCGCGGTGGTGGTTCAGGATTTGTTAAACTGAGTAAGCTTGATCTGGGGCCGCGTTTATACATGATACGGACGCTCCTTAACATGGCCGTCATTCTTGAGTTCTGCTTGAAACCTTTAAGCGGCACTGGTATATTTCACACAATATGAAATTTCTTGATTTGCTCAAAAATGATAGGCCATTGGAGAATAGAGATATATTTTACACATAAAAATAACATTACCCAAAATGGGTAGGGAATTTAAGAGGACCAACGACATACAGTAATTGTAGGCTAACTTTATAAACTTGTTGCGTTTACACATAAGCCCGCTGTTTGGGTCTTAATCATGGATATAAAGCCTTTAAAGCCATAGCAAGGAATATAATTATGAAAATCTTGAGGGCACACTAATTTCCCAAAGTCCAGTGTCTCTTTAATGCCGTCACCTTTAGACAAATTTGGCCAAGTATCAAAGGTACTCGACTACCACGCATTAAATAGGTTCAAGAGCGTACAATTGTAAGGATTTGTACCCAAACCCGTGGCGTAAATTCTTTTGACATTGGGGAGGGGGCGGTTGATGAAAAATATGAATGAAATGGTGTTTGCTGAAAAGATCCATTACTAGCACATGTCAGCCAAAGCGCCTAAAATATTGCCATTTAGAAGCTAAAATCATTATTGAATTAGAACAAATGCGAGCGAAGAAGCGCGCGGAAAATTTTTAAACTAAGTATTGTAAAATATGAGGTTATGTTGGGTCAAAAAACACATGATGCATAACACATGCCCCCTCCCCAAATATTGGGTTGATATATCACTCCCATCCCCCGGGAGTTGATAAAATAATCAAGCCTTGGCAAAAGGCTAACATTGCCATTGTCATTTTGGGGGGGGGGGGAGGCCGACTCTCCCTCCACAGCTCACATGGATAGCGGTCTGAGTCGTTGAGTGTCACAACAGGAAGTTCTTTGTTACCTATACAATATGGCTGGGAACATGCATACACCTTGTTAAAACAGTAAAACTCTGGGGGAAAGTGCACCAGCCGGTGTATGCATTGTTTCCGCCAATTGTATAGGTTAAAAGAGCCCCAAAACTACGGTTGTGACACTCGGGGAACATTCACTTGTGCGGCAGACCCGCTATCCATGCGTAGAGGTCAGTGCTCCCAGCACACATATGCTCTTAAGTTTTCACGTGTTATAATTAAATTGGTATGAAAGTAAGGTTAGATTGATTTTGTCAGCAAGTTTCTCTTTTATATTGAGAGGAAGAAGATTTTGCCTTTGGAGACTTCCTAGCAAAGACTGAGATGTTTGTTATCTTGAGTCATATATCCATAGTTCACTTTCGTGGGTGGGTGAAAGAACGACAGACGTTGGCAACGACAGAAAACCAAAGCAGACGATAAAAATACGCAGCCAAGACCGTGCATTAAAAAGGATACAGAGAAATATCAGTAGATTTCAGTGTACAATGGCTTTGTTTTTATGAACTTAATTTTGCAACTTTATTTGATTACAAGATTATGGACATATTATAGTTGGTCTTTTGAGTCCAGGATCCGCTATTCTGAAAAAAAACTAAGAACTATATTATGTAAAGGTCTGCCATGCTATTCCAGAATTTTACAGGGTTGGTACATTTGTGACCCCCCTTTGTCTGCTCCCAGTGAATTCAGCAGCCTTGACGGAATAAAGCAGACCTTCGGAATAGCTGGTCTTTCATAGCAGTCTGACCCATTGGTTTCTAGAGTGGCGTTGAATGTTTTGGTCAGGCATATCGGGCATAACAGCTGGAATGGTAGATACGGTGAGTACCAGGCAAGAGGTTCTATATAGATAGAGAGGCGTTACGTAATCTTTAGATTATTCACCGTCTCGGCATGTTTGACGACCACAAAGAAAAATAGATTACCAACAATAGAAAGCAATGGTCCTCCCGATTCTTCAAAGTAATGTGGGTGACGAATTGCTATAGACACTATCGGGGGGGGATAGTGATACAAATGAATGTAGTGTAGAGGTGGCCAGGTTGTAATAATAGGGAACTGGATCAGTGTGCTAAGTCTCTTTTTTCTCGTGATGCAATGCGCGCTTAGGTGAAAAGATGTATTCATGAGGCGGTTTATTTGTGTGGCAATGGGTGGGACAAAATTTAACCACCCAATAGCACCCAACCATCCAACAATCTATATTTTGGCGGATTGTTTGTATCGAATTGACATTATGTGTGTATACAGCACCAAAACTAATAATTATTCGTGCACCCGATATTCAAAATGTCATCGACCAGCACGGACGACTAGTTTTGAAGGGTTTCACCCCCTTGGTTACCAGGCGCCACAGACAGGCAAAGCCAGATTTTACAGAGGTCCTAAACAGGCAGGCATTGAAATACCTCGATCGGAGGTGACCATTGGTGACGGGTAGCAAGGTTTTCGTCAAAGGGCTCATTCCCCTTTTCTACTGATGCTTAACCATCGGGAGAGTGGATAGTTGATTTTCCAGTCGCCAACTGAGATTTGAACTTGGACCTTCTGCACCAAAGGCGTAAAGGACTTCGACCATGGCACTCCGGCATGTGCCACGCTCCTATTCTTCCTGTAGGAGGGTAGGCAAGTCTGTTTTTGAGGAAGCATTCTATGCTGTACCACCAGAGAGTGAAGAGTGATCGAAATTGCAGGGGATTTTGATACAGTTACTCTGTGCAAATTGAGTCCTTGTCGATGGGGATCATGTAACACCAGTTAGGCATACTTTTAGTACACTTAAGTAATTTTGTACAAACGGTGTCCCCTAAGTATTGTCCAAAGTGATCATTATACCTAACAAGGCGAACTTGTAAATTTACGTGATGGACATAAAATATGTCCCCGCCGAATGTCGCGATCACTAAACAGTGCGATAAAAGTAACTTTAACACACACCCCACCCCTCCCCAAACAGGCAACAACACCCCCACTCACCTCCCCAACACCCCGCAAATCCCCACCCCCTCCCCATCACCCCACAGCACCCACCCAAGCCCCAGAACACTCTTGCACCCCCACTCCACAACACCCCACCCCCCTAACACCAACACGCCCAACACAAAAAACAGCAGACAAGACTACGATCCCCGCGCCCAACACCCATCACAACAACCCCACCCCCACACACCCCCACAACATTCCCAACACCCCGCAAAAAAAAAAAAAAAAAAAAAAAAAAAAAACAAAAAAAAACACGCCCACCCCTCAAGAACCTACCCCCAACACCTCTGCCCAACATCATGTAAAGACCACCAACACCATGTAACAATCACACCTCCCAACACCCTGCAACATAACAACCCCCTCACCAACACTCCCACCCCCTATCCCACACCCCCCACTCCCCAACACCCTACCACCTTCCCCTATGCATAGTAGTCCCAGTATGAAGGAATTTGGACTATCTGATGTACCGTTCAGAGATACAGCAATTACACATACTAACTAGCTCATTTGCATACCTAAGCCGCATATATCCACCAAATACTTTCAATTACAAAAAGTGTGCCCCATGATCGGCTTTCATGCAGCGCAAGAAATGTTGAGTATCCGATTGTACCGTTTCAAAAATTATACCAATTACGCGGATTTTTGCATAGAATTAGGCTCATTTGAATACTGAGTTGCCCGAAATAGGCCCAAAATCAATCAGGTGAGACTCTTCACCCATCCTTCCACCAAGTGTGCATCGTTATACGCCTAACGGAACCCAGAAACAACTTGCCAAAGAGGACTCCCTTGCACGGAAAATTTTCAAAATTGCAAATTAGATACTTAATTGCATATTTATGCCCAAAACATCTAACAGGTGGAGGAGAACCATCAAAGCCGCTTCTTTCCACCAAGCTTACATTATTGGCGCCTTATGTAACTCCAATAAATTGTATACAACGGGGGTTAACATTTTATCAAGGTATGAACGAAAAGACGCTGCTATTCATGTCCCCGTCCGACTCGTTCGGCGGGGACACTAAAGCGCTTCAGTTCTGTAAGCACTTGTGGTCTTCTAATAAGTGTTTGTAAAGTTTGTTTTGTTTTTGTGTGAATGTAAATGTTATTTTGACCACGTTTAAGAGTGATATTCACTTCTTGTTACCTATATGGATTATTAACAGTGCCCAAACGGGTACAAGGTAGTTTGCTAGGTTAATCCTTAAGTCTTCATTATTTTACAATCCTGAGCTGTTGAGTTCCATGTTTGCTGATGGCATCATGATGTTGTTGCTGTTGTTATACTTATTTGTACAAAATATCTGAGCGAAAATGAGATGGAATTCTGAGGACAAGAGAGGAGGCAATGTGTCGTGTGATGTTGTGGATAGGATGAAGATGAGGACTTGATGAGATGTTGGGTTTGGAAGAAGCAGAGACTGGTGGAGAAGGCCGAATAGTGTACGTTGGTATAGCACCGATGAGGGAAGGTCTTGTGAGCTAATTTTGGGGAGGTTTGAGGGGAATACCAAAGGAAGACTTGGAGGAAGCAAGTGGAGGAGAGTAGGAGGGTTGGGTGTTGAGGATGGAGGATGCATTGATCGGGGTTGGAAAGTGGAAGGAGGGAGTAAGGGTGGTTGCTGCGAATGTGAGGTGAATCCGGCCACGCCCGGGGACAAAAAACCGGATTAACTTTGTGTTAAAACTACTAATAATACGTGCAACCCAGCTCTTCATTTGTGTACATTATAACAAATTTGTTCAGTGATGAATTTAATTGTCAGAAAAGAAAGAAATGGAAAAGGTTCATACCAGCAATTCAGCACTAAGCAATAGGCCTATAAATCCTAATCCTTATGCCAATTGATCGGAATGAGGTATTTTTTAAAATACTTATACAAAAAAAAAAGTTGCACCATATGTACATGATACTCAATCTGTCATTAAAGGCACTATCATGATTTGCTATATCAGAAAATTGAAAAAATAATAAAAAATTCAGATTTTGGCTGTCTGTAACAAGTACAGACCCTAACATATCTAGCAAATGATAAGGCCAGAGAAGCAAGCTAATAAGTACAAATTGATATTTAGTCATTAGTGTCGAACGGACACTTCCTACCAACACATAATGAATGGCTGCCATTTTTTCTTTTCTGTTCAATTCTTTTGTTGTAAAAGTAAACGTATGTGTATTATAAAGATATCCTTCACTTTTAAGCTATTTTCTGCAATTTAAAATATTTTTTGTATCATCCGGATGATGATCACTGATAGGTCTTTAAGTGACGCAACAATGATCACAGAGGATAGGCGTCCCCACGTTATTTTGTGTAGTTTACAAGTGTACAAATTTATGGGACTAAGTTGCTCCCATGTATGCTAGGAAGTGTTATGGGGTGGTTGGGTGGGTGTTTGTGTAGTAGCTGAATACTGGCAGCTTGATACAACATGTGGAGGAAGAGGAGGAAGTCACTCTTAGCAAGCACAAATTCTGCAAATTAAAGAGACACTGGCACATTTGAAAAATAGTGCGCCCTCAAGATTTTTCAAAAAGATAGTTTTATAGTTGTAAGGCTTTTATATACATAAAGCCCTCACCGAAAATGATTAAGACCAAATCAGCTTCCTTAGGGTAAACAGAACGATGTTGATTAATTTAACGGCGCCGGCGACGTTAAAATTCAGCCGACGATGGTGAAAATGGCGTTTAACACAAGAAAAACGCACACCGTATGCAGTTCCCACGCTATGCACACGTTTGATCGGTCTAGAACCTTTGTGGTTTTAATACCAGTGAGTATGAGTCAAAAATAGTCATGTAATATTAAACATTTGTTGATATTTATAAGTTATGGAAAACTTAAAAGTTGGACTACAAATTACCTGGATGTCTTTATCCTCATATCTAGTCCCTATCTGTGTTTGGGGTATTGTTTATTTTTATGTGTAAAATTTTATTTGTTTATCCCTTCTGTTCTTTCCAATGGCCTCAGACATCATTTGAGAGCAAATTGAAGAAGTTTCATATTTTGTGAAAAGTGCCAGTGCCGCTTTAAACAAAATTCCTGGGGACATACCAAGATGCAAGAGGTCGGGCAACTATAGCAGATGGCACGAATTTGGTCAAAAATATTCAGGCTGATTGGAGAAAGTTACAAAGAACTGTAATATTGAGGGCACGTGAGATCCAGTGGATAAAGTGCCCGACCAGCATGCCAAAGGTTGTGAGTCCGAAGCTGTGTGTATGCCAATGTGTGAGTAAGTCTTTACCTCAAGTTAATCATCTCTTCCCGGTGTATATGGGGTGGTACTGGCATTATTCAAAGTTGGGAAGGTAAAAGACTTCACTGTAGAGGTGGTGTAGCGATTCCCCTAGCAACATTAATGGTAGAGCTGGCTAATCCCTCAAAAGGAGAGATAGGTACTCCGTTCATGGTACAAGGTCCATCTTCTTACCTTTAAATATTTAAGGAGTAGTTAAAAAGCTGCTATGTTCCAAACTTAACATTAATATAAAATAATGAGTCTCTCAGTCTATTCCATACTTTTGCATAAAAATATGTCATATTCATCCTTACTTTTATGCAGTAAACGCATATTTCAGCATTCGTGGGTACCTTCAAGTCTTTTAGGGTTTTTGTAAAAAATTGAACATACAAACTATTTGAATAGGTCTGGCTGCAAATAGTTGGTATTATTACCGTCAAATGTTAATTCATACTTCACTGCCACTGTTGGAGTGTGCTGCTTTCTGCCACAACTCAACACAACTTCACTGCAAATCCAGTGAACACTTTAATGCATTAGGGTCATTCATGCCAATTAACAAATCGATGTACAACCATCACCTCCTAATGGATTTCTTATTTTTTTGGTGTTTGTAGTGAAAAAATATAAAGAAAACTAAAAATCATGAAAATTTGAAGAGCTCTGTAACTCTTTTGTTGTCATGCTACAGCAATTTTAAATTGGAGGGGGGTCACCTCAAAACATTTGTACAAGTGTGAAAGTCAATATTCAGAGGGCCATAAGTAAAGAACTACACCCATCAGATCCTTCAAACTTGGCATTCTGGATTACCTTTTGCTGTAGATTGCAAGTATGTGATCAGAAGAAATGCACCTTGCTCCAATTTTAAGTAACAAGGGGTCAAATGGCTCAAAACCACTCGGGACCATATGAACTTACAAAATTTTTAATAATAATAATACTTATTGAGTTACTAATGAATCAAAAGACAACAGTAACTCAGGAAAGAACAAATGGGCTACACCACCCAAAACACTTCATCAGTGCATTTCTCTTATGGAAACAAAAATTACATAAACATTACAATATAGAGTAGGCATAATTTGTTCCAAAGTAGATTGAACTGCAATCAGATTAGGTTCAGATGCTATAAAAATCTGAACAATTTTGATGGCAAACTCATTCCTGAATAATTTTGACATAATCTTGACTTTCTTTTTCCCCCCAAGGGTCCTCAGGTCCACATGTCTTCTGAGCATTTGTTCACAAGCATTTTCGAGTCCACTGAAAAATGGCATGGCTAATAAATATGTAACAACTGCTTCTATAAATTGGTTGAAAGCTTATAAATTTGCATTTTCTTTTTTCTAAAGTCAACATTATCAAAACAGTTTGTTATCATCAAATACTAAGTTCCAATCTTCAAACATTGTTGGAACACTTTGAACGATTTTTGGAACACACTGTATCAAACCGGTCCTCCCCAACCAATGTTGAATTGGGCATCAATCATCTCAGCAGTCTTGCCAATTCTCCCAACAGTGATTGATGGGGAAGGTTAAATTGAAGTGGAAAGGTTGGGGCTTTCATTTAGTGATAACAGACTCTTCGCCCATAAAGCAATGGTAGGAAATTTTAGTGAGTGTTCCAACTATTTTTTTCTCTCAAATTATAGATTAAATTACAGTAAAAGACAATGACAAAATAAATATAAATATCATTAACTATTCAAGTTAGCTGGTGTCCTTCATCCAACATTGCTAGATGTAAAAATTACATTCCATATTGGATACAAGTAACATGACAATAAAATAGGCAATATTATTCTACACGTGCTGCTTGAAACACTATGAAAATCGCTTTTCAAGTATTTGGTAACTTTGAAATGCAATTTTTACACTTCCTGCCGACACACTTTCATCACGATCTCCACCATTTACTTCAAACTACTGACCTAGATTATACAGAAGTTGAGATAGAATTAGGTCACCATTGTTACAAGCAGTTCGGGGATGATGTGGTAGCTGGTCCACTCAACATTTTATTTTCTTTACTAGTTAGAGCCATGCATCACACACATCAATTATTTGATCCCAGACTTGAGACAGGCTTTGCATTAACCAGGTGCACGCATTGCACGGCTGCATGTAACTTTCTCTCTGTGCATTAACTTTGTATCCTGGTGTATGAATCCATGCATACATGTTACATGAAATAAAAAACTTTGTGATTCTATAAAATATACAATTTTAGCTATATCATAGCATGTAATGATGTCAATAGCCCATAACGTGCTCGAAGTCTGATAAGAATGTAGTATGGAATCAGTATTCCCAAATGTTTACATTCGTGTGCATGTCAAAACTTCACACTGGGCATGTATTCTAAAATTACAATTCAAAGCGTGACTGAGAGTTCTAATGCTGTTAATTGTCACAAGCAAGAAAGCAAGCAAGAAGCAAGCAAGCATACAGCGTATGAATCAATGATTATAATGTGGATCAAGATATTTTAAACTTATCTTCAGGGATGAAGAAAACCTCTGATTGACCAAGCTTACAGCAACATCTCCCAATGAAGGTAATATAAGTCGGCTAGGTAAAGATACGCCCTGTGGAAAAGCTATTTTTAAGTAAACATGGCCCCACATGAAAGCTACACTTGCCCCTATTATTTGGTTTTCATTGGCAGAGAAACCATGACATGAATGGTCACCTAATGCAGTCTCTATGAATGCAAACATTAGTGATGAGGGTAATGTAATCAAAAATGGCAATGAAATGTTTTTTAATACCGTGTTGTTGTTGGTCCCCAAAAAATGCAAACATTGGTGGCATGGCACAATAAGTTTTGAACAAAAGCCTGTTGTAAGGTAGATGGGGCTGTGCTATAGATATTCCTGAAAGTTCATTAGAGCAGAGTCAATAGTTTTTAAGTATGACCCCAACAATCAAGTAACCCGCAGAACCCATGTTACAAAAGCGTTCTCGAAACCACAAGTGTGCCTGGTTGCGCGATCACTGGCTTTATGATGATGAAGTTTGGGAAAATGATGATTAGAAAGAGAAACAAATGCACTGGAGATGGAGAGTAAGAGTTATACAAAAAAAATGACCAAGTTTGTAAAGGATATTTCAGCCCAAATTATTGGTCGAGATATGAGTTGAAAAAATTATTGGCGAGACGCAGTCAAGCCCAATTTTTAAAACTCACATAGACGAGACCAATAAATATGGGCGCAAATCATCCAATTTTATCATTATCATGCGTAGGTAGGTAGGATCCGATATTATAGCGTATCGGACACCTCAACGCCCTGATAATGTTATAAAATTGGATTCTTGAGTCCAATACTCAAATGTATTGGTCAAGCCCTGAGTGAAAAAAAATATGGGCGAGACGAAGTCGAGCCCAATATTTTTAAAAAATCATGGAGAGACCCAAAATTTGGCCATTGGACAAAAAAAAGATCCAATTATCATTATTATTGTTTTGAGATCTTGGTGTCCTAGATACTATATACATTTCCATTTTTTAAAAGAGGTACATGTACAGGAACCATAATAATATAAGCTATAGAAGATGATGCATGGAATATGCAGAGCAAATAAAGTACCAATAGACACTATGAACCACTGAGAAACAGCAAAAGCATGGAACCACAAACACTGGTAACCACCCGCACATGTCCTGGGATCACAACAAGTGAACCGGCCAAACCAAAATGGACACCCAAATACCCAAAACCACCCAACGCATGGAACCACCAAACACTGGGAACCACCCACACTGGGAACCATCCAACATCTGGGAACCATCCAACAATGGGAACCATCCAACACTGGGAACATCAACACTGGGAACCATCCAAACACTAGAAACCACCCAGAAATAGAATCACCTACTGTGACCAGGCAAAATATGGAAACCCCCAAAACATGGAAGAAAGACTAACTAACGGACTACCCCCACCACCAAAATGAAACATCCTTAAATTGTATCAAACCAATCAGTCAGCAGTGCATAAATAATGATATATTATCATCACAGGGGGAAAATCCTAATTACAGTGAGAGCTACATAGCAATATATGGATAGGGGATTGGAGTCGAAGTGGTGAAAAAATTGGGCACCCAGGTTTGACTGCTGGCGTTATGACTCAAACTCTCATTGTTATTGGGTCTCTACAATGTGTATAGTAATAAGGGATGGAAGATCTAAAAACATTAAAATGAAGTAAATCGGGCATAGTGTTAGCCCAGCAGAGCAATTTTAAAAAAAGTGTAACTGAATTGTATGAAAAAAGACATCGCGGTAGTTGGATCGCTCAGTGTGTCTGCCGTCGCGGTTTGTGAATGGTCCAAAGGGTGCCATAGGTCACCAAGGTCGCATGAGGTAACCAAGGTCAACTGGGTCAACAAAATGTCACAGGGGTCACAAAAGGTCACATGGGGTCACATGGGTGACCAAGGTCAATGAGGTCACCCCACCCCAACACCATGATTGCACCTTACACCTCCCCGAACACCCCCCCAACTCACCCCACCCCTCCACTCCAACCCTGCCCCCCTCCCCAACACCCCACCCTGCCCCCTCCAAATAAATGCTTATTATTAGTATTATTATAGTAGTTTCATGTAGCAAATGAATTTGCAGATCCCGAGTACCATTTGAGCCCTACAGCAATTATGCATATGTAATAGCTCATTGCATACATAAGCCACATGTATCAGGAAACTTTAAATGGCAAAGAAGATGCGCACCATAAGAGGTTTTCGTTTGCAGTTGTAGGAATTGTGCATTCCGATGTACCGTATCAAAAATATAGCGATTACGCTGATTTTGGCATATAATTAGCTCATTTGCCATATGTAATTGCCCAAAAAATATGAAAAACAGTCATTAAGGTACGAGAACTCTTTAACCGCTTCCTTCCACCACGTATCATTATAGGCCTTACGGAACTCCGGATAACTTGCACACAAAGCTTGCGGGGGGGAAGGGTTATCATTTTGACGGCCCAAAACTAAGAGCTAATTAATATTCATGAATATGCAACTAATGTAGCCAAAAGCTACACATAATATTTTGGCACCTCACTCAATCACCCTACCAAAGGGTGAATAAATCGGGATTAGGCGTTTAGCCAGCAGAGCATTTCAAAAAAGGGGTAACAGAAATGTCTGAAAATATGCAAATAAGCTAATAAAATTCTGAATATGCAAATTAATTGCAGCCAAAAGCTACACATAATACTGCGGCACCTAAGTCTATCATCTATCAAGTTTGAAGTAAGTAAATCGGGGATAGCGTTTAGCCTACAGAGCATTTTTGCAAAAAAGTTAAAGCCGAGTCATTACGGTTCGGACGGACGGACATACGGACACACAGAAATTTGGGACTACAGTGTGAGTCAAAAAAGAATAGGACCGCTGATGGATTATATTTTATCAAAAAAACTAAAATTGAGCTGTAAAAATAAGTTTTAGATATTCGAAACAAAAAGGTTCTTCCGCTCATTAGAAAAAAAGAATCAACCGAAATTCATCATTACTTAAGATTGTTATGCCTGTTCTGCCGAAAGGAAAACACATTTATCAAGCTGTCCACGGAATGCTGAATACTTTTGAAGAGTTGTCTAGTTACCCTGGGAAATGATGGTCATTGGAAATTGTAAATGATATGAACTCGCACGTTTCAAAAACAGATTAGCATGGTCTTCACAAAATCAATTTTAAAATGAATAAAAATTAAACCAAACTCTGAAGGTAGTTTCAAAACTAACTTGACATCTGGTGGAAAGGTATTACGATATGGGCCCCTCATATCAGGATTGCTACAACAAACTTTTATAGTTGAAAAACGACTTGCAGACCCATTTCCCGTTGAGGTTCAGAGACAGTTGCCTTGCATTTCACGCAGCAAAACTGTACCTACCTGCCAAAACATGTTATTATAGCAATGGTCAGGGAATTGATGACTATGGAAAACCATCAAGAACTGACACATGAAGGCATCAGAAAGACGACGGGACTGCCAGTCCCAAGCTAACATTGCTCGAGTGAGACAAGCCTTGAGAATGAACCAAAGTATCCAGCTCAATTCTTGGGTCATTCTCAGAGCTTGTCTCACTCGAGCAATGTTAGCTTGGACTGGACAGTCCGTCTTCCGTTGCTCCAATGGTTTTTTTTGGGTTTCGGTTAGGTGGGTCCATAGTTCATGAATTCCTGGACCATTGCTTAATAACTGTTTGCAAGGGGGACGGTTTGCTTGTGGGAAATGCAAGGCAAACTGTCTCTGAATGGTCTGCAAGTAGGTTTCAAATATAAAAGTTGTTGTACATCTGGATAAGGAGGGCTATGATACCTAATACTTTCCACCAAGATTGCAAAGTATTTTGAAAATAACCTAGGATTTGTTATTTTAGTATGATTATGATATGTGCGACCATGCTAAATCTGTTTTTGAAAACTTGCGGGTTTTAATTCATTTACATTTCAATGACCAAGTCTTTTCCAGTTACTCACACATATTCAAAAGCATTCAGCATTTCCATGGACAGCTGGATAAAAGGGTTCCTTCGGCAG
>JAMKCH010016202.1:0-23365 GCA_023653785.1 Ophioderma brevispina
AGCAGCTGAAGTAGACCCTGCTGATCAGGGCGCTTTCCAGTTTGGTATTACTCCCAGCAGTCGGTTCGAGTATCCTACCTTCAACAAGGAGTACAGGAGAAGGTATCAGAGAATTTAATTAATGTGGTTGACTACATTTGGAGACATATTTATTTATAACATCAAAGGGAAACATCAGGGCCGTACCAGGATTTATTTTGGGGGGTGCGGGACTTCGAAAAAGTGGACTTTTTTTGGGTAAAAGTTGGCCTAACCCCTAAAATGATTCTTTTTTGACTTCTTGAACATTTTATCACCAAAAAGTGGACTTTTGTCTCAAAATTTTGGGCCTTTTTATCAAAATATTAAGTAAAAAGTGGACCGGCCTTTTGCCCCTTTTGTGGAATTTGGGTGTGTGTGACCGCACCCCCACCCCCGTTTTTGTATGGGCCTGGGAAACATTTCCTGGGCCTAAATGTCATGTGGGTATGCGAAAAATATCTCAATTTTGATGGACATTACAATAAGTTGCTACAGTGCAAGTGATGCACTTGTGCATTTTTATGTAGGGCATATAGGTTTTGGAGGTGTTTTGGGCAAATAAAGTATTTTACAAAAGCTTAGAATTTAAGGAATTGATCAGTCTAGTTATTATTTATGAACGTAATTCCTCAACGACAGTATAAAGGGCTAAAACTGAATAAAATTCTGTCGGTGGGAATCGCCATTGCCGAAAGAAGACGATTGCAACATGCAAATTAGAAAACTGCAAAAGTACTTGTGTAAAAGTGACATGTTACTAAATTAATTTTGCATGTTTAGAAAGCTAAGGAATCGGACTTTAACAAAATCTGGTTATTCTTGTGAGATTTTGCATCACGGCAAAATTATAAAGTGAAGAACTCAGTAGTGTGTACGAAATCCCTAGTCCCAAAAATGTGCTTCAAAAGTATGCCCTCAAAACTTGCACATTACATGCATAAGATGTCCTCCAAGTTTTTATAATGAGTAAAGCGGGGGACGAAGTGGTCAATCATGTTACTTAACCTGGAAATCCCACAGTGGCCCCTAACATGCTACTACCATCAATTTTTTCCTTTTCTTTTCCAGTGGTACTATATCACTGGATGTGCGAACAGGTGCCTTCAATGGTCTTCTCTTCTATGTTGCTGATTCTGGGCCAATTGATAGGGTATTTGCCTTCCTTCAGGATGGAAATGTTGTGTTTGGATATGACTATGGCAAAGGCCCAGTATTATTGACATCTAGTGTACCTATTAATGATGGCGAGTGGCATAGTGTAAGTAGAATATGTGTGGTGCTTTGCAATCCTGTTGAGACAGTTAGACAAAGAGATCCCTTTTTTCCATGTAGCACAGCTATTTCAGGGTCTTGTTTATGTTGATAAACAGAATAAATCAATAGCAAAACAAGTTATGACAACCAATTTTGATTATTTATTTCACTATCTATATAAAAATAAATATTTAATTCTTATAACATGCGACAAATCCACCGAAGTGCTTAGGGCGCCGCTGTGGAGTGCCTTAGGCTGCTGCAACACAACGAGTAAATCCAGAATGACAAGGAAGGCTTTATGGGAAGAAGTCTGATTTTAGATACAGGAAGAACCAAATTCTCTGAGAAAACATGCGAGGATGGGGTATGGATCGGCAACCAAGTTCACAGAATGACACTGGCTCTGCAAGGGATTGAACCCGGGTCGCATTGGTGAAAGGCGAGTGGATGAGCCACTAAACCACCCGGCCCTACCAAGCAAATTTTACAAAATATCACATTCAAATTAAGTTTTACACCTATCTTTGTAGAGATTTGGCAATAGAGGGATGCTATAATATACCAATCCTGCACCGTTTGTAGGCCTTATATGGCCACAAAATTATCTTCTAATATGGATAAAGCTCTTGCATGGTCCTATATTTATACATTTTCAAATTTGTATCACTGCTTGAAATTGTTTTTTTAAAATGTGAACATTTGATTAGGTCAAAAACCGTGTAGTACAACCAGAAATTTGTCATTTGGGTTAGAAATTAAAAATTGGGTTGCAGACAACACAGATTTTACAGGCGTATAAGAAATGTACATGGCTGCATGATTGCCATCAAAACAATTGATGAGCTTTTTATTAAGGCATTTCAAGTGATACTAAGACCTGATATTTTCTTGAACTTTTTCCCTGATGCTTCCAGGGAATGCTTTAAATAAAAAAAGGGAGGATTAAAGAACTCTCCTGAACTTTTAAGGGAGCAATAGACAAGCAGCTAAAAAAAATCAAGCAATCAAAAGGATCTAAAGAAATATAAACTAGACCCCCCCCCCCCCCCCCCCCATGTGGTGTTCCTTGCAGAAGGACGTAATATATCCTGCCAAAGCCATTTTAAGAAAAGAACCATAAAAGTGGTCCAAATATAAAGTAACAGACAGACTACGGATTAGATTCAAGGGGAGCTTCAAATCACTCTACTGTGGTGATTAAGGAGAGCATTGCTCTGCAGTACCTTAAAAGGCACTCCCTGATATTTGCTTTTAATGGAATGGCATTCAACATGGATGAGGGAATGTCTTGAGCAGCAAGCAGCATGAAATAATGCTAAAGGAAAACCGTACTAATAATAAATTATTACGATATACGCTATAAAAATAATTATTGACCATCTATCGAGTGTTTTCATGGAAAAACGGAATTATACTAACCATAAAATGAATTAAAACATTTTGCCTGACCATGCGCTATTTGAAATTTGCGCTGTGTATATGGGATGTGTTATGGGTTAAGCGATACTGACGGCACGGTAGCGTCATACACCTTCTCACGTGACGCTTTCCTAATGTACATTCCTAATCAGGGCCTGTATGACGCAAACGTGCCGACAGGATAGCATAACACATTATACAATAGCGCGAATTTAAATAGCGCATGGTCATACTAGATGAGTTTGTTAATTTTTTTTGGTTAATATCATTCCGTTTTTAGATGAAAACCACGCGCTCTGTGTCAAGAATTATTTTATAGAGTATATTGTATAATATTATTCGTTGTGCGGGTTCTCCTTTAACCTTTCCAGGAGAGAGTAAAAGTCTTATTGGTGATGATTTTAATCGTCCTTTCTCTTTCCAAATCAGTCCTCCTCCTAATTGAAAATATCCATTATTACTTCAACCTGCCTGTCACATCTCGGCAGAGATATGAAAGAAGGAGATGGCTCTCGATTTTGCAATCCGATTACCCAGGATTACTCTCATTCAACAGCTCATTGTTAGTAAACTTCAAGGGCCACTCGATTGGACCTTTGAAGTAATGTGTTCAACTGCCTCAAGCTTGGCCGTTCGGGAAGGTTCACAAAAGGAAGCAATTGACACACTCCCACTAAATAGCTTATTAATATTTTCCAGCTAAAAGATCTCTGCTGGCAATGAACTCCTCAGTTGTTCTGAACTGAATTGGTTATTTATTTTAATCGTGGCGATATTGAGGAAATCAGTGACTTTTTAACGAAAGAAACCGCAAAATCGACCCTTTTTCGGTAAGCTAACATGATTCAAGTTTTTTGGGGGTCAATAAAAGATGTTATTATTTTAGCCTAATTTACCAATATCCGGTTATTTCCTGAGAAATTTGATATGATGAATGATTAGATAAATGCATTTTCAATACATCTCAACCATACTTTTTTGTGTCAGGAAGTGTCCAAAGTGCCCAAATACTTTGAAAAATTTGGGGTCATCAAGGTTGTTTATAACTGATGCAGGCGAGTACGTTTTCCTGTGTATGTGTCACAACAAGTGTATAGACCCTATGCAAATACCAATTGAAAACTGGGTAATTGGGATGTTTCTTCTGGATTTTAATGACAGGTGTATGTAACGTTCTCCAGCAAGTAGTGCAAGTCTTTTGTCCGATCGATTGGATTTAAGCCGATTGATATGAATAGGCGGTTAAACAGTTTATCTTTTGAAGTAGCAGTCGACCACCTCCGCTTTCTCATCTTCTCTGATCTCTGTTTTCTATTCACTGACTTATTTATTTACCATCATTAGGTGAAACTGATCGTGTGAAAAAGGCTGGTATGGTAGAAATAGATGGTGTGACGTAGCCGAAGGGGAGTTGAGAGGGGTGATAGAGGATAATATGACTACTAGAAGGTGTTATTTGGGAGGTGTGCCGGATGACTACAGGGCTAAGGGTGTAGCGGTAAGTTACAGATAGACATCTGTCTCCTGGTTGATTTTCATAAATGGAAAGCATATTTACCAAAATGATCTGATTTTTTACTCATACAGCATAGCTGTTTTATGAGCCTTTGTGATGGTTTTGTATTGGTATTGTGTCTGCCAGTCTCCTGCAGTTTTCAAATTTTTATTGGTTATTCAATTCATGAAATTTGGGTGAGATAATCAAGGGCTAGGGAACAATAGTGTTAGTCAGGAATTTGTGGTTGAAGGTTAATTGATAAACATTCAGGTCTTGTGTTAAAACTCAAAGGCTTCGATAGAAAGGATAGATATTTCAGAGGTCTCCAAAATAGGTGTTGGGGATGAGAGGTTAAACACAAAGATAATCTAGAATCATTTGGGACAATGTTGAATAATTTGTATACAAAATGGATGTGTATCAAATGTTGGTCAAAGTGATCAGTGAAGAGTATTCAGGGATGAGGTAATATGCCAACTATGGATCTTAGTCAATGAATGGTACCAAAGCTTCTACTGCTATAGAAAGGGATGGTATTCGCCAAAGTGTTTCAAAATGATCCTTGGGGAGTGGACATATATCAAGTATTCAGGGATAAGAGGCAAAAGTTCAAAGCAATTACTCAAGACCTTTGTTGGAAATACTTATATGCAGCTCCTGCAGATATTGCCGGGTATTCATAAGAGTTTCTCAGAGCCACGGCCTTGTCAGGAAATTCAGTACATTCGGGGATATCACCAAATTTTTCCACTGTAATTAGATGTTCTGTGATTAAAATAGCCTCAAAATTATTGGAAATGCTGTATATCTCTGGTATTTTTAAATCACAGGTTTATAAGGACACAAAGAAATTTCTTGAAAATACAGATTTCTCAGCATTCCCACTTGATTGACTGTAGAACACATACTGAGAATGTTTCAGAGGTGTGCAGGACAACATAATAGTAGAAGAGAATTATTAAAAACCCTACATATGAACAAATAATTAGACCAGGTTTAAAGTTAGACCACGTCTAAGTCAAAATTAGTTTTGCCTCAAATTGATAGTTATTCACACTTCATAAAGTAACTAGCAAGTTTGAAATATTTAAATGCAAATTTCAAAATAAATACCAAATACCTTGTGTCAGTATAAAAGAAAATGTCTTTTCTGGTGGGACAAAATTAAACTTAGACTGGGTCTAAAGTTAGACCTGGTCTAACTCTTTTGTGCATATGGACCTTAGTTTTGAACTAGACTGCTGTCCTAAAAATAGCCCTGTAGAGGGACAAGCTTGAATAAACAAACATGTGACAGAGAAATACTAAACCATCTTATTACATAATGAATGCACCTTTGGCTTATTCACTTCAGATGTGATTTAGTACATTAGTAAACATTCTAAATATGACAATAAAAGTTTTGAAAAAAAATAAGGGTGTATTTTTCTGTAAATGTCCTTGAGTTTTTTTTTATATACATGTATGTATATGTAAATCTTCTAGACATGTGGATTGAAGACTTTGGTTTTATATAGTATGTTCCAAGAAAGCTATTTTATTCTCCTTTGGTATCTTCCTGTAGGATGGAAGCTCTGGTAGTCTTTTAGGTTGCATCAAGAACTTTGCACTCAATGATGTCATCCAAGGACCACCAGTTGCCCAGTATGATGTCGAGCCCTGTAGCGGCATCAAAGAACCAGGACTTTTCCTTGGACCTGCAGGAGGATATGTCGTTGTAGGTGTGTACCATGCTCTAAGGTGACAAAACCTGTTCTATGGGGAGACAGAGATCTTAAGTAGGGTTAATTGGGTGGGTGTTTTTGTGTCGTCTGCAAGAATTGCAGAAGGCACATAGGGATTACTCTGGTCGTATGTCTGTGTGTGTATCTGTGTGTGTGTGTGTTTGTGGTCAAAATGTTAACCCTTAACATATTGCATGCCGTATGAGTTCTGTAAGGGTTACTAGTGATGTAACTTGGTGGAAAGGAGGGGGAGGGGTGGGTGACATGTTGATGATCTCATGTGACCATGGTGACCTTTGGCCGGTCAAAATGTTAACCCTTAATATATTGCATGCCATATGAGTTTGCTAAGGGCTACGATGATGTAACTTGGTGGAAAGGAGAGGGTGGGTGGGGTGACATGTTGGTGATTTCATGTGACCTTCATGACCTCATGCAACCTTTGGCCGCATTCACAAACCACGACGGCAGACGACAATGACATGTATTTTTTGATAAATGAATGTTGAAAATATAAAAATCTGTAAAAATGTGCAACTTTTTCACTTTCTTTGCACACATTTTAGGAAGTCCAATAGTTTAATAAGGGCAATCTTGAGGCAGCATGATTTGTCTGATTGAGAAAGTAATTACTGTAATTTATTACCTTTCAGCTCCAAACTACCGTGTTGGTAGTGATCTTGAGGTGCGAATGTCCCTCAAACCCCGGACCTCAACTGGCGTCATCTTCTCTGTCACCGACACACCCCAGGGAGATTTCTTATCCCTGGAAATGGTGGATGGAATAGTGAGTACCAGTTATTTTTATTTATATCATTTCATTTTAAGCAGGAAATAAAAAAATACAATTTTCATGTGTCTTTTTTCAATCATGGTCTAAGCAGTGCAACATAAGTTTTGAATTATGTAATGGGTTGTTGTGAGGTAGCGATATTCATCTTAAAGGGGCATTTCGTGATCCACGGCCTCGTCCCCCAACTTACCTATAAAATGTTTAGATTTTTATATCATCTGAACCGATAGCCTTAGAAATCCATGTGTGCCCAATCTTACATGCAAATTTGGTCGCATTTGTAAAAAACTCGCAATTTTGTATTTTCTGTCCGTAAACGGACAGAAATTACAGCACAGTAGCCATTGGGACCGTGGGAAAGGAGAAATTGCTCATAACACAAAAACCGCAAGATCGGGATCAGCTCAAATTTCGAGAATAAGCTTTTCTCAAGGATATTTAGTTACCAATGAATAAAACAGAAGGTATTGAAATCACAAAATACACCTTTAAGATTTGTTATGTGCTGATTGTAGACTTTGCTATTAGTGCAAGTAGGATAATCACAAGAAAGAGGGTAAGAACATGTACTGGAAGAAAATGTCAGTCACCCTTTGAAGGGTCTATGATATCTCGGTACCACTGGCCCAAGACTTATCTGAGGTGTATGCTGTTTTGAGCTCTAATGACCCTATATGACCTTTGACCCTGTTAGCTAGATGTATGTCACCATTAAAAAAAATCTCACAAGTTTCTTTTTCTTGTTCTTTATGTTATGTTTACAGTTGTATCTGCGAAGTGATAATGGGGGTGGTGAAATTGAGGCAACATATACTCCTCCAGAGGGCGCCTATTTCATGTGCGATGGCAACTGGCATGACATTATAGGTAGGTGTGACTAACACTTGTCCTAATTTAAAGGTGCAACAAGAGATTTCACATATCAGGTGTCCCTAAAAAAATCGAAAGTACTGATTTTTGCCCTGATGTGAAGCTTTCAATTCAAATTAACCCCGTCTGAAAGGATTAAGCTGAGAAATGTTTCTTTGGTACAAAATTGTGAAATTCTAATTTCGTATAGGAACAAATACAAAATTTAGCCTATGTTTTGTATTGAAATACAAGCAAATCAGAATCACCTTTTTTCTTTCTTTTAAGACTTTTCTGTAGCCAAATACAAGGTAAGAAATCTATTGAGTGTCTAGTCTATATGAAATCACTATTATGACACAATATTTGGGTGCCTCAAAAATCTCTCATTGCACCTTTAAATGTTTTATTCTTGTTAACAATGTCATTATGAAGGTTATCTCGAAGGGACATCTAAAACTTAAGAAGGATGTAGTGATAACATGAAGAAAAGTGCAGGTATCAATTTCTATAAATTGAGATTGAAAACTAAATTTTAATAATACGTAATACAAACCGTGATAAACTTCCATGAAGATAATGTAATTTTTGTTTTGGTTGCAAATTTAGTGTTCAGAGAAAGAGGCCCCTATGTCGTAGTTACAGAGTATCTTCCAAACAGGGATTTTACTGCGAAATGGAACTCACATTGTCACCTAGCAACAGAATTTGCCATCTTGTTTTGCCTGAGATTTTATCAGTTTTTGCAATTAGCTTTAGTTACAAACTTTATACTCTTTAGCACAAACCTTGTTCATGATTTAATTTGTTGTAAGCACTATAGAAGAATTCACCATGCTACCTGTGGACAAATGGTTCAATTTTGAAGCTTTTTCTTAAAATTGCCCACAACCAAAGCAAAACGTGGTGGTGCTCCCCAGCAAAGGAAAATAACCAGTTGAGGTGGCAGAGAGCACAGTGAATACATCACATATCAAATGTAACACTGCAAAGTCATTACTACACATAAGAGGCCAATGCCCATAATATCTCTAAAATATGACGTATAATACGAACGATCATCTTAACGCACAGGTCATCACGCACATGGATGCAATTCACAACACTCAACTTTATTCCATCACAACCACACAAGTTCTCCAAATGCCTCAGTCAAAAGCATCCGGTTTTAAGTCTAACTCCCTCATGCTTCGGAATCCATCTCACCACTGATTGATTCAGTAAATTGTTTTGTTTTGTTTTTTGTAGAAAAGAAAAATACCTCAGAAATAGAAAATTTCATTTTTTAAGATCACAAATCAATATTTTTGTTTTATAAGCTAATAATTAAAAAACATGATTTGAAATGAATTTGACTAACCATTTGGTGTGATTTGAGGCATTTCTGGGAAGACTTCCAAAAAAATGTATGTTGCAGTTTGGTTTTTGGGCTACCAACTATAAACAAACCTTATTTTATTAACCTGAGGAAGTTTATTGTAATAGTTATTTAGATATTAAAATTTGCGGTACATTAAAAATAAACTTGTGGTCAGCCAGGCCAAAACTAGCAGAACCTCTTAAAAATATTGCTATATACTTGGAAATAGTAAAATCTGAGTGTCCTTCAAAGGAATGTTTTTTTTTTCTTTCAGTTAATGTGAAGATCTTAAATTTAAAAGTATGTACACAAGAATGTGTAGTCCATCACCAGTGGCATAACTAGACAATTTCATTTGGGTGGGGGCAGGCCGGGGCAACAATATAATTTTTGGGTATCACACAACACATGTGTTTCAAATGTGAACACGGTATACTGTATATATCCATTTATTACTTTTATGGTCTCCTTTGGGTGTAAGACAGGAGGGGGCAGGGATTTTGAGAGGGCACTCCTTCCCCTGTCACCGTTCCTTCTCTACATTGGCTAATTATGGTCAAGATTTAGACACCCTTATGATTTTGTGTTCATTTCATTTTTGCAGCCATTAAGAAAAGCCACACCCTACAGTTAATTGTAGATGAAGATGAGGGCGATATAGCAGAAGGAACACCAAGGAGGGAGGCAGCTGATACCAACCACCATCTTCCTGGGTGGACTGCCAGGTAGACTCTTTTGAATAAATTCAATATTTTGTTTGTGTGTGTGTCACCTGTAAGGTGTGGTGTTTGTGTGTGTGTGCGTGCTTTGTGTGTCCATCTTCCGATGACGAACCAAATATTTTTTTCAAACAAAGGGCTGAAGTAGAACAAAGGTCCTTGGAAGTGTAACAATGGGCTTTATTCCACGTTCAGCTTTATGACCGAGAAAATGGTTCTTTGAAGTCCTCGGAAGAATAGATCACACAAAAATGTGTGGTGGAGAGTGTGTGTGTGTTAAGGTTTTGGTTAATACTTTTCAAATTGCTCATGCGCATGCATGGACACCTGGACCCTCTTTTCCACCAAACTCAGGTCATAGGTGTACCATAGAATCCTGCATGTTATGGTTGGGTTAAAGACACTATCAGTGATCCACCCAAAAGAGTCAAAATATTTGAAATTTTCAGGAATAGCTTAAAAGTGAAGGATAATCTGTAGAATCCTCATAACTTTTTTTTCCAATTGAAAAATTGAAGAAAAAGAGAAAACAGCAGTGTTCCAAAACCAATACGGAATCTCATTTAAAGCCACTACAGTCATTTTTTCCCAAATTCAAAATGCCCCTTTTGTCTCTTATTTGCTAGTCCTCAGGTCATATCAACACCGTATATTACTTTTCTTTGTGAAAAACAGACACTTAGGCATTTTAAAGCGGTCTTGAAGATGCCATTTACAACTATTTTTGGGCCTTAAAAAAGTCGGATCCCGACTTTTATTAGTAAACAAAGCATAAAAATCATAATATCTTGACAAATACGGCGTGTTATGCTTAGCCACTTACAGGGGTCTTCACTACAACAATATCCAATACAACCATGCAAAAAAATGGACTTTGATGAAAAATAGGGGGCACAATTTGCTTACATTGTGAAGAAATGTTGCAGTAAGTGGCTAGTATGGACAACATTGACTAAAATATCTGATTTTGTCCTTATCAGCTGCTTTTGACTTTACCTGTACTTGTTACGACTTGCCAAAATCTGATTTTTGATGATTTTTTTATACCTCTTGTGTAGTGGGCGGTTGATATTTTGCCTTGTGATTCTTCTCTTTCCCACTTGCGTATATATTGTGCCTCCTTGTGGATTTTCTCTCCTTCTTCATCAAACCAAACACCAGGTTGTAAGGCTCTAGCTCCAAAATACTACAAAGGGCCCTAGGGCCCCCCCCCTTGGCACATGAAATAGCCCTGACCCCTATACTAAGTATGCCTTCAGATCCATCTCGACACCCAGAGGTCAAAGGTCACCTGCTCATTGGCCAATATGTGAAAACCTATTATGGCATCTGGCTCCGTAACTACAATTGTTCTAAAGCTCCGACTTGGCACAATGATAGCCCCTGACAGCCCTCTAGTGCCTCTGACCAATCTAGACCCCCCAGAGGTCAAAGGTCACAGGCTACCTAGGCCAATATGTGAAAACATAATAGTCACCTACCTCCGCACCTACCTTCGTAACTACAATGGCCCAAAGCCAGCCACTTGGCACAATGATAGCCCATCACCCCTAGTGCCTCTGCCCAATCTCGGACCCCAGAGGTCAAGGTCACGAGCTACATAGGCCAAATACATTTATTTACACATAATATGCACCTACCTCCAAACTGCATGCCCTAAAGCCCCCACTTGCCACAATGATAGCCCATGACACCCTCTACTGCCTTCGTCCAATCTCGACCCCAGAGGTCAAAGTCATGCGCTTCACATGCCCACCAAAACAAACTGGGTAAACCGTATTTTCGTGCAAATATGGTGCCGTTTAGTTCTTCTTCTTTCGTATATCCCACCAAAAGTTGTAAGCCTCTACTCCAAACTACAACAGCCCTAGATCCCCCACTTTCCGTCCTTGGTAACTGCAATGGCCCTAGAGCCCCCACTTGGCACCATGATAGCCCATGACCCCCTCTAGTCCCTTCATTCCTCTCGACCCCAGAGGTCAAAGGTCCACGAACTACATAGGCCAATAATTATGTGACAAAATAATATGGCACCTACCTCCATAACTGCAATGGCCCTAAAGCCGCCACTTGGCACAATGAAGCCCAATGACCCCTCTAGTGCTTCACCCCAATCTCGACCCCAAGGTCAAAGGTCACAGGCTACATAGGCAAATATGTGAAACATAATAGGGCACCTACCTTTGTAACTGCAATGGCCCTACCCCCCACTTGGGACATGAAATCCCATGACCCCCGCTAGTGCCTTCGGCTCAATCTCGACCCCAGAGGTCAAATCATGAGCTAGATAGGCCCACCACAAACAACCGGGTAAGCCTTATTTGCACGTGCAAATATAGGCCGTCTAAGTTCAATTTTCTGATTATGCAAATCACTGGATAGTGCCTTTAAAGGTCACATACAAAGATCTTTAGAGGTCAACCTGTGCAAAGTAAGTTGAAGTCGTGAAAGCAATCAACACTAGTGATTTAAAGAATTGCATGTGTTTATCGATTCCACTCCAGTTCAAATGATTGTCAGGTGCTGGCGCATCTGGGATGTTCACAGATTTGATTTCCAAAGTCATTTAGGGTCAAAAGGGGCAGTCACTCTAACCTCCAATAATTTCAGCAAACAGTTAGTGTACACCTTTTGTCTTGATCTTAATCAGACTTTGTGTCACAAAACCCCAACCCAAGTGTCCATAACAGGGTGTTCAACAGATTTTTTGGGGGCAAAGATCATGCATGGATCACTACAGGTTCAATCGCTCTAACCCCCTTTTGGCTGTTTTTTTGCCATAAATCAATTTCTATGTCACTAGACTTGGTCGGAAGAACCGCTGACCCCATATGGGGTTTTCAGAGATTGGGGTTAAAGGGTCACAATGGGCTGATTAAAAAGGGCATCTTTGAAAAACTTTAAACAAAACTCGCCCATATTAATTGCTATAATCACCAGACTTGGTCAGAAAGAACTGCTGACCCAACCCTCAAAGTGTACACAGATGGGGTCATGGTCACATGGGCACAAGTGGACACTGCAATGATGTGTACCATCATTTTTTCAGTTTTCGTCTTCTCAGGATGCTTGCCGTTTTTGGCTTCGTCTGCAAGCAACTTGGTCCCGATTGCAAAGAGAATTGGCCAAAAGAACTCCTGACCCAAGCTACATATAAGGTGTTCACAGTTTGACCATAGGGTTCACGTATGGTTCAATAGAGGTTGTTCCTCTCTCTAAGCCCTCTTTTTCCTCTCCCCAGTTTTGCTGTGCTATTGAGCCATTCCATTCATCAGTGATTGCCAGGTGCATGGCCATAATGGGTTTCATAGCATTTTGGAATCCAAAGGCTATCTCTAATCACCTACCTGGTCAAAAGAACCACTTACCCAGGTCTGCATGGGCTTTACACAGATTCTCCTGCTTAGGGGTTTTCCAAACAGCTGACAATATGCTGCCATTGTCAGTCTTTGCCCCTTAATGTAATGGGCATAGTCTCTTGGAGTTTGTCTATTTTTTTTTATTTTCTTCTTTTGTCCATAAAAAATATCATATACTTTCAAAACACCTGTCTCACTTGCCTTTTTGTCTTAGGTAATGTAAAACACAGCTTTGATTTCATTGATTCTGGACACAAGTTTCTTACATAAGAGTGTTCTATTTTTGGAAATATCAGTATCCCTAGTCCACGTAATTTTCAATTAACTTTTTCAAATTCTTTGGCGATGGTGAAGTACATCGTGGAATAACGGCACAGACTCACCTACAATCGGGTTGGCATCCGCGATGTCATGT
Source organism: Ophioderma brevispina (assembly GCA_023653785.1). Taxonomy (NCBI): domain Eukaryota; kingdom Metazoa; phylum Echinodermata; class Ophiuroidea; order Amphilepidida; family Ophiodermatidae; genus Ophioderma; species Ophioderma brevispina. Next base: position 13,415 of record JAMKCH010016202.1, read on the forward strand.
TCGGATAAGGATCTGGATGATTTTAAGACAATAGCAACGCTGGATGGTGATGTGGACCTGCAAGCCTTGCACTACCCTCTAAAAAAATGTGGATGAGAACGCACTACCGTACTATTACACACACTCCCTTTACACACACACACATTCATCACTACACACACACGCAATCTGCATACCACACATGCATTCACATAACAAACACAGACAGACACATAAACATACAACACACTCTGTGGTTGTCCATACACCACTAGATTCACACTGAAAAAAAGATGCAGTTTGCTTTGGTCTGGCATCCAACACACGCATAACCCACAAACACAAACATACCATTACCCACTATCAATACTATACAAATATTTTAACTCAAACTGGTAGTCATGGTGATGCATACATTCTCAATAACAACCATAGCAATTTAGAACATTCAGAATTGGCTTTCAGTTGAATTACAAATACATTTTTACTTGGAAAATCGGTAGGTAACAAAGTTAATCCACTTATTTTGGTTAATAACAGGTTAAGATTTGTCCCCATTGTGTTTGTGTGGTTGTTTTTTTTAAATTTTTTTGTTTTCTTTTTAAAATGTCATAACATAATTTGTCACCTACTTGAATTATTTATGGAAAATTCAGATTATAAAATTGATATAGTATAATTAATGTAAGATTGGATCACAGTCTTACAGAAAAAATAACTTCAAATTCAAATCCTTTTAAATCAATTTAGTCCAAACTTAACATAGTTTATGATGAACTTTTCGGCCTGTCCTTTGGACTTCAAGAAGTATATTTGTTTAAGTATGCTTTTCTTTTTTAAAATAACCAGCGACCTGTATAGTAACTGGTGTCCCACAGAATTTTGTGGGTTGAATCATTCAGAATTATGGCATATACTTCATACTAAGCCAACCTTTACAAGTTTTAAATTAAAGACAATTCTCATGATTTGTTTTGTGTGACAATAACACAAAACAAATCAGGTTTCAGTATTTTTGGAACAGAGTTCATGGTGTTTTTTTAGTAAACCATAGTAAAAGTGATACATTATGATGATGATGATGAACATTCATGTACCTTTGCTACTTGTGTAGTAAGTAAGTAAACCAAGTTTTTTTTCCCTGTAAACGGGGTGGCCAAATTCACCTCACAGTCGCAAGCAATCGCCCTTACTCCTTCCTCCACTTCACCCGATTCAATGCATCTCCCATCCACAACCCAACCTCTACTTACTCCTCCTCCTCCACTGGCTTCTTCCTGTTCTTCTCTGGACTCCCCTCCAAGTGCTATATCCGAATTTGGCAGATGCAGTTGTTATTATGATTGTGTCGTAATTATTTGCATTAATCAGGTATGAGTTACTTGGAATGAAACAGCCTTCGTATGCATGTCAGGCGCCAGGGTAAATCTATGAGGGGCAAAACAATGACACAATTAACGTACGTACTCTTATGTAAAAACCCTAATTCGTTGCTTAAAAAAACCCCTGTTTTTCCTGAATTTTTGAAACTCTTCCACCTGCGCCCGCCACACCCTTGCCCGCCCCTGCATTCATATAGTTAAAACTAAAAGCTAGACTGGTAGCCATGATAGTGTCATAATCACTTTATCATGAGCATTGATGCAAGGGTAAGCCTACATGAATAGTAATGATAATCTAGGCCATTTGTTTATAATTCTAGTTATCATTTTTACCTTTTCACTAAATAATGCAGCTGTTATGGTCGAATAATCTATTCTAACAAATTGCTCCCGAAATTTACATGGGAATTCCAATTAGATGAGTGTTAACACCCCCCCCCCCCCACGCAGCCGGCTCAGTACAAAGTGACAGAATGTGACTTTGACCTTTGAAAATAATGTTCACAGATCATCAAAAAGAATTTACCCTCAGTGCTCAGTGCCTAAGAAAAATGGTGATTTTGTGTGTAGGAGATTAACATTATTAAAAAGTACTGCAAAACGTACAAGACAAAGTATACATATAGGTGGATAATATTTAGAGTTATTACAAAATACGGAAACACTTAAAACTTCCATATGTTGGCTTTTTATGTTTATTGAAAACACATGAAAACGCCAACATGACTGGTATGGTTTTCATCATCAAATGTGCTTGTTTTTTTTTTAATATTCAGATTTTAGATATTAGTGCATATTGCTATTCCATTTAAATATTTGGGGGGGGGGGGATATTAATAAGTTTAAAAATATTAATAATCTAATAGCTGCCTTTTTACAAGTTTGTCTCAGAAGAAATGTGAAAATGCAAATGCATTTTTTGTTACCAACATGGCGAAATTTTTGTTTTTAATAATTTTTTATGCATTTTTGTTTGTCGGCCATTTTTTTCATTTTTTTCAGTGGCCGAATTTTTCATATTTGTTCCAAATTTAAAAAAAAATCTTTGAACTTTAGTAAAACCCAAAAAAAAAGGGGCTAAAAGACCAAGTAATAAAATGCATACGGTCTTTGAACAACCTTGTTTTTTTTCCTGGCCTTAAATCTCACACCATGTGGATTGCATTTTCCCAGAAAAAAAATAAATGGGAGGAGAATTGTGTTTGCTTGCATTATATTTGATCAACGAGATTTTTCATTAACAATTAAAATGTCTTGAAGGAAATTATTTCAATATTTGCTATGACCCACCAAGTTTGAAGTTTGGTATAAAACGCTGGGGCGTATAATAGAACAATGGGTAAACGACTGACATTAAATGATTTCCAGATTGTTGTTATAAACTCACAAAGAAATGCTTAGCGTGTTCTCTTTTGGACTTAAGTCAAGGGAAGGAGTAGAAATTCATATCTTGGTACCAACAAAAAAAAAATTGCAACAATTTTGGTCCATCCCTGACCTTTTGTTTTGGAATGTTGCTGTTGTTTTATGGTGTGCAAACAAGTGCTGTTTTCAAAAGATCTCATACATATAAGTGCGATTAAAACATTGAGATGTCAAATATGGTATCTACCAATTATTAGTGTAAAATAGTACACCCCAAGCCTATCACTGGCCATAAGATTGCACAGAAAATGCCAACATGCACCATGCTCTATTCAGTGGTTCCACCTGCATCCCATGAACCATTCGCCGCTCCGCTAGAGCTAGCATGCGGCCCAGAGGTACTTCCCAGAAAACAAAAGAATACATTAATTCCGAAATAATATATTTTTTTTAAAAATTATCAATATCCACACATAGAACCAAAGAACCAGATCCACAACACACACACACCACCACCACCTCCCCTCCCCACACACATCCCACAAAGCACCCCAACACACCTGGCAGTCAACATGCTAATCATCCCCCTATGACCCCCACTCTTAGCTGCAATAATAGATTCAACAATTTGTACCGTGATAATGCCTGGGGGTACTTGCATGCCGCAAATATGGTCTCATTTTCAGCCTCGGTATATTAAGACACCTTATTTTTATGCCACTTTATTTAGCTTGTTTTGTTATATTTAAATTTTAAAACTTATTTCAAAATTAGTTCCAATTTTATTCAATCTGAAACAAACTTTTCTAAATGGGAAAATTATTCCCATTTTTCCTCAAATTGAAGAAAAAAAATTCCAAATTTGAAAGGTCAATCTTCTGAAAATGAAAAAAAAAAATCATTTTGGCCTCAAATCTGATCTTCTGGTGTAGCTACCAAAAAAATTGGTAATAGATATGGGTCCTACTTCTGATTCTCTCAGAGGGAGGCATACCGAAACAAAACTTGAGACTGAGACCCCCACAAAAATTACTTGCTTGCGGCCTGCAATAGTTGTGAATTCAACCAATGCAGCCCCGTCATAAAGTTGGACACCCCTGCTCCTCACTACCTGTATTCATGAGTATCGTATCTTGTTTACAAACACCCATAAACAGTGGCACCCTAATGTTTATCTTGTCCACTGGCGTTTTCTTCCTGGTTTCTTCTGTCAAATTTCAGTTCACTAGTCAAAATGGTACTCAATTTTTCACTTGCCAATTGGAGTCTTTACCCAAATTCCCAGAATAGCTCTTTTGGCTACTAATCTGTCATTTTGTCTACATCCTAGGTCCTAGTCCTAGCTGATCAATTAACTGGGACTATAAGCTAGAATGGGACCCAACTATGCAATGGACACACTTCCTGAAGGTGGCAAGGATTGGGTGAGCTGGTAGAAGAGGCTGACTCGAGATTGGTAGATAATTTTTTGTGTCGTAATTAAAATAGTCATCTGAATAAAGATAGTCAACTAAACTGCTTAATTTAAAAGTTAGAGATGAAGTGGTGGATTTTTCCCTTTTGATGCAGTAAACATTTATTCCCAGTATAACCTTTGGCCATAAGATACCGTGTATAACAAAATTTCTTGATCCGGAATTTTATAACAAAGTTGTGATTTCTTTACGAAAGACTTTTTCGATTGAGCTTAAGTTATTTCACACATGATTAGTATAATGGACAAGCATATGTATATGCAAAAAAAAACAACACGATTTGTTTCCAAAAATGAGTGCGCCCTCATCAGGAACTATCTGAGTCGGCCTTTAAGTGGAATGCTCAAAGGATGTACATGGATATGCAAATCCAGAACAGCTCCACTTCAATGCTCTCTCTTTGTGCATGCCAAATGACTGCTCTGGCACTAAGTTACCCCATAAGTTACTTAGTGGTGCCTTATTAGATAGCCTACTATGAGGTTCCTACACAGTGGTGTATTTTTATTTCTAGAATTAGAAATAGGTTTTGTCTGCAGAGCTAAGATCGAAGGTTGTTCCGAGACAGATATAGACAATATAGTTCAATGGCACCATTTGAAGTGTCGGGGCCACCATTTTGAAACCCACGATTACTGCTAATCACAGCTGTTTGATCCCATGAATGGTCTCTTTTTTTGTAAACGAGATTTTAAAACATGGGCATACAATTTTGACAACTGATAGAGAGTAGGATGGACATCAAGAAACTATATCTCTTGCAAAAATCCGAAAATCCATTTGCGAATCTTGCCAGATAGGCCTACAACGGTCATAATTTCGATTTTATAACACCCTTTATATAAGTCCATTTTCCATAGAAAGAGTGTAAAAGTAAATTTTTTAAGAACATATTTGCCCGCACTGACATTTTTGTAAAATTTACAAAATCCAATTCAAAACTCGTGGCGCCAATTGATAGTTTTTGTTATATTCTGGTTTTCTCATATAAAATAGACTTTAACAGCTGTGGCAGTCTGTTGCTGATGCCTGAAATGTCATCCACTGTGTTTTCTGAACTCCTCAGCATTACCAATTGTAGTGTTGTCCTAAAAGTAGTGTTTTTCATCATCCTTCAAGTTAGGCTTTACATCTTTATTTCGTGGCAGGCCAGTTGAAATCTAAGATGGCAGTCATATGATACTAAACTAAATCAATGGCTAGATACATGTGTATCATTTTAAATCTACATGACCTTATTTAGTAAAAAAAAAAGTGGAGTAATGGCATTAAAAGCTCTTTGAAAGGAATACTTCATTATTGCGGGTAAACACATAAAGGGCACTGTAGGATGGGCGCTACTTTTTTGGCACTTTATCAGAAATGTTAGGGACTCTCAATACTCAATATGTATGCAACATGCCATGTTTCAGGGTTTTTTAGAAAGAAGACTAGTGCACAGTAATTATGCCTTAGGGACTGGGTTAAAATGGTCCCTTTTGAACATCACATCACCAAAGAGTGGACTTTTCTTGTGAAAGTTTTCCTACATTTGATACCTTTTATCAACAAATTCAGCTAAAAACTTTTCACATGTTCGGTTCAATAAATTGGAGTCGCGCGGAGCCTGATCAAAGAAACCAGGGCAATGGCGGCCCAAGCATATTAAAATTATAGCAAAGCACCCAAAATATCAAAAGAACTTAAACCAATATCGGAGAAGTACAAACCACAAAACCATTGGGCGCTTGATGTGGGTCGTGGGTGTTCCATGACCCACATACGACCATGTCCTCGCATTCGTTATTCATACAAAACAATTCATGTGAAAGAACCCTTACATGGAGTGATTATCAGCTCCAACGGTTTTGGATTAAGAAAATATTCATGACAACATATACAAATTTCATAATTTTTTTCAAGATTTTGCTTTTACTCGTTGAACCAATGGCGACGTTTTTTAAAATTTGGGATTCTGGGCCGTTCCTCCCCTGATCAGAACACAAACTTGTCAAATGCGTGGGTCTGGGTCATCGAGTCAATCCCCCCCTCCTTGATGGTTATGCCACTGCACCTTCACCATAGAGGACGCCAAATTGTGACCACACATTTTCAATGGGAATGAATTTGGCCATGAAGACGAGGTTAGAACGGTTTGGGGTTCATTCGCTATTGAAATGTGTGTGTGTACACGATTTGGCACTCCATAACTCTCCCTTACCTGTCCCAATATGAATTCAACAACCTTTACAGCTTTATTCAGTTTTAGGTTCAGGTAAAGGTGGTCAGGTTATGTAAACAACCCTTTATTTAGTAGTAGTAGTAGTAAAACCAAAGTTTTAAATCACAGTTTTGGTACACGTGAACGGGGGTGACGGATTCACATCCACTCGCAGCAACCGCCTATCCCTACTTACACTTCACCTGATTCAATGCATCCTCCACCCTCAAACCAACCTCCTACTCTCCTCCTCCACTTGCTTCTTCCAAGTCTTTTTGGACGTCTTCTCCTCCCCACACCTCCCACCTCAAACTCAAAAGACCTTCTTAAAACATGGCCCGTCATTCCTTCGTCAGCACAGGCCAGTACACAACGTCACTATTCCCTTCGCCAAAGGTCCATCACTGCTTCCAAACCCAACATCTGCATCAGTACTAGTCTTCATCCTATCCATCAACTTCACCACACACATCACTCTTATCATTGCTCTCTCTGTCCTTCACAAAATCCCCATTCCATTTTCGCTCCGACACCATTGTCTCACTCCCATACAGAATCAGGATCTCACACAGCTCTTTATACACCACACCTTTCATCTTTAAAGGATATTTAATTTGTTTCATTTTATATGATTTTTATCTTACATTGGGTAGCCTTGTACCATCACTTTACAAAGTGTCAACATTACAAGTTCCGGAATATGAAGTTGGACCATCATTGAGATACTGCCAAGTATACACAAAACAATTGTAGGTTACATCAGTGCATCAGCAGTCTACATGACACGGCACTAAGCAAATTGTAGTTTTTTTTCTATCTCCATTTATCTTAGGGAATAAAAGAAATGAAGATTTTTGGTGATTTTTGTGGGTTTTGAACAATTACCAGTTGAAACTAGAAACTTTCAATCTACTCACCATTGCTTCTGCACGTAAGCTATACGACATGTTCTCGTATTTACCTGACAACAGGGAGCGCACTTCCCCACGAACATCTTACTTCTGTTACACAAAAATAGGCGGTTCGTCATATCTTGGTTTAGCTAATCTTTGGATATAAAATAAGCCTTTACACTAAATATGTGTTCACCAGTATGTATTTTTTCCCCTGTTGTACCAAGTAATGTATATCTTGATGGAGATGCATTATTTTATTGAATCTGTTGCAGGATTGTTACTCACACAAGGGCACAAGTTTTATTACATGTGTATAAAATGTGATGGATGCTAGTATAAGTAAATTTGCTCTTTGAATTCAAAGGCCATATCTCCTACCCCGATCAATCTGAAAATTAGGGGTAGTTATCCCAAAACTTTTCGAGCTTTACTGCCCCGGGACCGTGAAGACTAGCATTGCACCATGGACCCTCATGGTCAGGGCACTTTTTTCAGTCAGGTATTCCCTGTAAGAATATGGTTCAATTTGGTATGTCAGATCAAAATTAAACATATCAATGACACCTTTTTTTGATATTCATAAGTTTTTGCTTAATATTACTAGCAACCAGGATTTTCAACCAAGACTCCCATTTGTTCCAGTTTCAGGGTGACACTTAGCACCAGTCCACAAAAAAACTCATTTTACAGTGGGGACTGGACTTACCTCTCTTTCTCGTGTTATTACCGGGTGAATCCTTGTGATTGGACCATGGCCCTTAATAAAAGGATATTTTAGTTTCACAAAAGTAGTATGTAGTAGTGTATTTTATTAGAAACGGGTATCTAGTACAAGCGGCCACTCATTGAATTAGCAAAATAATTGAAGGTCACCACATTTATGCACAGTCCAAAGTTCACTACCAACAAAATATTTGTCGAAGGTATTGTTTATGTTAAACACATTTTAAATAACATTTTTGTGTTGAGGACCTTTTAAATTGCATTTGAATTTTGGCACTTTGAATAGTTTTCTATTACGCACCCGCGACGAGATATCTAGCATGCTTGATAGACTTTTGAGGGGGCCCCACTTTGCGGATGACTGGGACTAAAACTATTGGAAAAAGTGTGCGTTTATAAAAATATGGTAGGACACTCATTTTGACCATTTTATTACAAAAATTTACAAAAAAAATGTTGAAGACTCGTCTACAGCTTTAAATCACTTTGTTCAAGTTAATTTGAATTTTTCATTTTTAGGATGCCGGTATTGCATCAACACGGAATTAAATCGGACCAAAACTACCAAGGGACTATAAAAAAAAAATTGTCAAGTCTAAACCCATTTCTAATTAGTCTGCTTGTCAATTATGGCCATATTTTTTCATTTTAATCTGCGAGCAAGGCTGTTTTGAGTCATTGTGTACCCTATCATTACTTACTGATAATTGCACGGCAAATAAATTGACAAGCTTAGGTATGGTTTACAAACCAGTTGAAACTGAACAGGAATTCAAGTATTAATTAGTACACAAAAAGGTTACGGCAGCATGAGATTTTCAACCAATGCGTTGATTTCAGATTTTTTTGGAAATCCAAATTTCTATTTATTGGTAACCTGTTGTGAGGCATTTTGGTTGATAATATGTCACGAATCTTACCAACAGGCCCAGCGACCAAAAGTCCACATTCGACTGATATCGGCGATTGAAGTTTTCGCGAATTTAGCAAATTGCATATCTAAAATTTTGAAATTTAGGAAAATGATTTTATGTGGACATTGTATGGACATTGAAACGTTCTTCATTTTGAGCACGCTTCAATTCAAGTATCTTTTTTTCCTTGTCAATTTTAATACAAGTTGATGGTCTTTTCAAAACTAAAAAACGTCCTCTGTTTCTATGTCAAGGAGAGAATGCCATTGAGCGTTGGACGTACTCAAAAAGAGTCGTCGATCGCCTAAGACGGTGGTATTTAACACGTTGAACATTACTTTGTGCCGAGGGCGATAGAAATGGACTATGCTTTTGTAAGTTTTTGTATTAAGGTGTCATTGATATCGTACAGGCAAAATAATGTGCCAGTTTTATTCGCTGGAACAGACAATTATATGATTTTTAAACTTAATTTTTAGTTTATATTAGAATTGATTTAATCAAACATTCATATCATGTAAATATAATCATCAAGGCGATTAAAAATACAGTACATTTGAATTTGGAAACCTGTAAAAGACGGATTTTAAGGGGGTTGTGTTGGAAGAATTGCTGCCAGAATTTTCTTGTAAATTTGTAGCATTTTTCCTGTAAAACATTAGTACTTATTCGTATAATTGAAAATTCATAAGTATACGTAATGTTGTTCTGAAAAAAAAATCCGAATAAAAGCTCCAGTTGTTGTAGTCGTTTTATACGCCCTGGTAAATTGACATAATTTGCAGTATTTTGCGTATTTCCAAATTGTCAGCATCGGCCCACATGTGTAAGTTCACTAAGGACACCCAAAAGTGTGTCTAGCGTTTGATTGAAACCATGGGTTTTGTGAATTATTGGACATAACTTTCATAAACGTTAAGTGGAGAAGTACCATGTGATTTATTCTGTTTATGATTGAAGGGTCATATTTGATACTTTTTGCAGAGTAAAAGGTATCAAAAAGCATATTATCAAGAG
>JAMKCH010016203.1:0-25036 GCA_023653785.1 Ophioderma brevispina
ACACCCACATGGCCGATCGAGGCTCTCTTCGCCAGTTTTGGAATGACTCCTATACTGTTTATATTTGTTATATCGTCGGGTGTATTACATAGTGAAGGATATTAAACCAATATGACTTTAGTTTGAAAAGAAAATTGCATTGAAAAATCACAAATCTCTAGATCAGTTGCTGGATCCCATGATTTTGAAAAACGTCAAAATTACCGAAGGGGCTGTGAAAGCTGAATTTTTCAAATATGTGCTGATTTTGCAGAATTATCCGGAAGGCGCGCTGTCCCTCCGCCCCCTCCCTGGATCCGCGCCTTAGCGGGTCCATACATATCCCCAGCATACTACTCAAAGAATTCAATTCCCGATTAAGAACCGAAATTAACAACTGGAATTTTTTTAGCTAATATTCAGAATTCTTTCTAATAAAATGGATTGTAATACATTTGGAAAAGTTAAAGGCGATGGTTTGATAGAATGGCCTTCACCCCAAAACCCGTCTGTAAAGTTTTGCCCGATATTTCAACCTGTTTTTGAAGTGAAAGCTAAAACAATTATTTGTAATAACCCCATCGAGTCTGTGTAAAGTTAATGATTGGTCAACCAAAATGGGGCATATTTCCACTCATTACATCCAAACAATAACATCCTTTAGGCCCTAATATTTCACAGAGTAAATGAGAAAAATAGTAGCTTTCAGAACTGATATCAAAATTTTGACGCTTCCGGTAAATCTGGGGTCCCTGGGACAAGGCTATTAGCGTCTGACCATGACCTTACAATCTTCTCGTCACACCAAAATCATGCGCAAATCAAGCGATTATTTCAAGACATAGTGACGGATGTTAAATCTACATTACTAAGCGGTATTCCGCATATGGTCCATTTATGGATTACAACAATGCGGCATTTAACGAACTCCGTCAAATCAACATGCGTCTCGCGATCTGCTCAATTTGGATTATTACATAAGGAACGGATTTTGAGTGGATTGCCAAATTCCCCTTGAGCCTTTAAATATAATATAAATTGCTAGTAACATGTAATATGTATAAAGTTCATATTTTGCTTTTGTCAGTTATAAATTAAGAATTGTTTTACAAACAAAAATATTGCACATCCCGGCTGTGGAATCACGTATACACTTCTGTGACAGGGCTTAACATCCGTCACTAGTAATACAGCAAAGCCTTTGTGATGAAAACTACGTCAAAATACCAAAATTCTAATTAAAATTATTAATTTTCGGCCTACTGCAAAGGATCAGCGTTTCCTGACCTGCGATGCGTCAGCATTCTATCTCATTTTTTATGACACGTATTTCGAATTAAAAATTATGAATTATGAGTACTTTCAAGGTTGGCACTTGGCATGTTTGAAGTTTTTGGTATTTAGTCCCATTTCCCTTAATTTGTAAAGATGATAAACATCCGCATATGTAATCACCCGGCGATATATTGTTTAATAGTTTGACTGAGATGTAAATGAATCGTTATCGACTTACTCTAAACAGCCAATCAGAAGATCTGCTGCCGTTGCGGCAAGACATCCTCCGTCGTCCTGATGGGCAGTACATCACCAGAGACACTTGTTCATTCCACTGGGGCAAACTCTGGCGAGAAGGTGGGAGGAATGATTGACCATGCGATTCAACTGCTGCTCTGGAGACTCAGAAGCAAAGGGGTGTTGTGTTGCCAAGGTAGTTGATAGAGTCTGTTGATTGGTTCATCAGGGGACACAACATGAGATGGCTCTTTCAGTAAAACCTATCAAAATAGTGCTTCTGTATGATAATGCAGGAAAGTCACCATGGAGATTTCACTCGCAAAACAATAAGACACAATTGTATCAAGCTGCAGCTGTAAAACAGAAGTCAAAAATCATTGAAGCCTGAAGCCAAAAGGATTTTAAGTGATTTGTGTAGATCTTGATTAGAGTAGATGCATCAAAAAGGTATGTTTTAGTAAAGCCTCTTTTTTGCGGGAGGCGGCCAATATCGCTGCTCACGTAAAGTGCTTGTTCCGAGTATTTATTTGTTTTCTACTTGTTATGAGAGCATGGCACTTCCACATACACAACCCCATCAAGAACCGTAGGAAACAAACTTGTGGTTTGTGGTGAAGCAATAAAGCATACTGCAAAGCCCTATTTCAATATTGTTTATATTGATGGTTAACCACCAATTCGGCAGGTTTTTTTATATCTTGGGAAGGAAATGGAATTGAGGGCTCAATTTCAGGACGACAATGAGGAAAAATACGGCCTTTCGGTCGGATATCAAAATCGATACACTTCCGGGTAAATCGGGGGGTCTCAAAGATGATCGGACACACGCACCTTTAATGTCATTCAGCACAGGTTGGACTGTGATGTGTTCTTATGCTGTTATAGGCAGGGACAGAATCAGGTCGCTCACTTAGATTTCAGCCAATCAGCACAGAATGGATTGATTGGTTTTAGTGAAACGTTTGCGCGGTGCATGTTCGATTCACCAAAAATTAAAATGTTTTAAAATATTGCTCATCCCGGCTGTGGAATCACGTATACACTTCTGTGACAGGGCTTAACATCCGTCACTATGTAATACAGCAAAGCCTTTGTTATGAAACATACGTCAAAATTACTAAATTTCTAATTAAAATTATTAATTTTCCATGCCTGACCTGCAAAGGATCAGTCGTTTCACTGACCTGCGCATGCGTCAGCGTTTCTATCTCATTTTATTATGACACGTATTTCGAAATAAAATTATTAATTAATGAAGTACTTTCAAGGTTTGGCACTTGGTATGTTTGAAGATTTTGGTATTTAGTACCATTTCCCTTAATTTCTTAAAGATGATAAACATCCGACACTATGTAATACACCCGGCGATATATTGTGTAATATTTTGACTGAGATGTAAATGAATCGTTATCTAACTTCCCCTAACAGCCAATCAGAAGATCTGCTGCCGTTGCGGCAAGACATTCCTCCGTCGTCCTGATGGGCAGTACATCACCAGAGACACTTGTTCATTCCACTGGGGCAAACTCTGGCGGCAGAAGGTGGGAGGAATGATCGACCATCGATTCAACTGCTGCTCTGGAGACTCAGAAGCAAAGGGGTGTTGTGTTGCCAAGGTACGTTGATAGAGTCTGCCTGATTGGTTCATCAGGGTACACAACATGAGATGGCTCTTTGAGTAACCAATCAAAATAGTGCTTCTGTATGATAATGCAGTGAAAGTCAACAATGGAGATTTCACTCGCAAAACAATAAGACACAATGCTATCAAGCTGCAGCTTGTAACAGAAGTCAAAATCATTGAAGCCTGAAGCCAAAAGGATTTTATAGTGATTTGTGTAGATCTTGATTAGAGTAGATGCATCAAAAAGGGTATGTTTTAGTAAAGCTCTTTTTTGCGGGAGGCGGCCAATATCGCTTGCTCACTTAAAGGTGCTTGTTCCGATGTATGTCTATTGTGTTCTCTACTTGTTATGAGAGCCTGGCACTTGCATATACACCCATCATGTACCGTAGGAAACAAACTTGTGGTTTTGATGGTAGAAGCAATAATGCATACTGCAAAGCCCTATTCAATATTGTGTTATATTGATGGTTAACCACTGATTCGGCAGGTTTTTTTTAATATCTTGGGAATGAAATGGATTTGAGGGCTCAATTTCAGGACGACAATGAGAAAAATATGGCCTTTCTTCAGATATCAAAATCGATACTACTTCCGGGTAAATCGGGGGGTCTCAAAGATGATCGGAACACGCACCTTTAATGTCATTCAGCACAGGTTGGACTGTGATTGTTATTATGCTGTTATAGGCAGGGACAGAATCAGGTCGCTCACTTAGTTTCAGCCAATCAGCACAGAATGGACTGATTGATTTTAGTGGAATGTTTGCGCGGTGCATTTTCGATTCACCAAATATAAAATGTTTAAATATTGCTCTATTTAGTTGGTGGTAAGTGTATGCAAGTGCCAGGTTCTCATATCAAGTAGAAAACACAATGCACATAAATCGGATAAAGCACCTTTAATTGCAATTAATACATTTTACATTCATATTTACCCATATACAGCAGCAAATCAGTGAAGCTGTTAAAGGGGGATGGCCCGATTTAAGTAGATGAAATTTTCATCTTGATAGAATGGACTTCACCCCAAAACCCCATCTGTAAATTTTCGCGCCGATATTTCAATCCGTTTTGATGTGAGACTAAAAACGTGATTTTGTAAACCCCATAGAGTGCTCTGTAAAATTAATATTGGTCGACCAAAATGGGGCATATTTTCGTATAACTTCCAAACTAAAAAATCCTTAGCCCTAAGATTTTTCACAGGGTAAATGAGAAAAATAGTAGCTTTCTTCTGATACCAAAATTTGTACCACTTACGGTAAAATTTGGGGTCCCTGGGGACGAGGCTATTAGCGATCGGGTCATGGACCTTTAACAAAATACATGAATGTAATGCGAGTGGATTGAAAATGTCCAGTTGCACTCCACGTACTGTGTAAGGTGCTTTCGAGCGCGTGTGTGTCGTGCAGGGCTGATTTATTTTCTCAGTGAGTAATTTGTTTTTAATTCCATGATAACTACTGTTTATCACTAATTACGGCAAATTCTTTTGTTTTCTGTTGTGTATGAATTAGCTTAATAACTGCGCATTTACTTTTACTCGAAAAATGTGACAAAGCGTGTGCATTAGACTCATCAAATCTCAGCGTGCATGCATTGATTTGTCCCATTTTTCCGCAAGAAGTAAATGTGCAGTTATTAACCTATAATCATTTGTAAATCGTGACAAGCACCTTTAATTACAGTCATTTGTTTTAAATTCCCCCATTACAGCTTCATGTGACAGAGGATAAGACTTCCAATCTGTCCGGTTTTATGAAGACATACTCCAAGTCACCTCCACCTGATGGTAATCCTGGTGTCTATGCACTGGATTGTGAAATGGTAAGATGTAGGGATGGTTATGATTTCTTCACCCTCTGGAGGTCCATCAAGAGAAATGGGATGTTAGTATCAGACCTGGGCTAGGAAGAAGTCTTAGTGCTGTGTAAAGTGTCACACATAAGTCCTGTGTGTAAGTCAGCCTAAGATGCATTTTAAGGGTTTTGTGAAACTGATCCCTGATGTCTAAAGATTTCCCAGGGTTGATAGAGGAGTGATAGTATACATGGTTGAAGGGGAAATAGTGCAATCTATTTTTCCCGAGGTACTGGCTACAGGCCTACCACCCTGAACCCGGAATCCCTGATGTCTACAAAAAGATTTCCCAGGGTTGATAGAGGAGTGATAGTAACATGGTTGAAGGGGAAATAGTGCAATCTGTTTTTCCCGAGGTTCTGGTACAGGCCTACCACCCTAAACTGAGGGTGAGGGTGGTAGCCTGTAGCCAATACCGAGGGAAAAATAGTTGGACTATTTCCCCGACATACCAGACATGTAGTATTGTTTTATAACACTTTATAAATATTTATGAGATAATGGTATTTTCAAAGTGCCTTGGGAGGACCCTATCGTGTGACTGGGAAGATTGTCTTGGCATGAATATTAGCCAATCCCGGTTACGAACATTTGCGTAAAATCACCCAAACAACTCGTCAAGTCGGCACAATTTAGAACTTCTTTGTCCGTACAGTAGTCTGAAAAACTGTTTACAGCCTTCCGGACAACAATCGCATGTTTTGTGCATCTTATTTTGTATTAACGCAGCAATTCGGTCGTCTATCAAGGATGCTGACCGACTTATAGCGCGGCCATTTTGTGGTGTGTTAACAAGAGAGGAAGTTCCTTCCTTTTAGGAGAACCATAATAACTACAATTGCGTGACAAAAATGCTTTGCCTCTGGGTAGGACGATATAGGGAAAGTAGTAAAAAAATACGCATGCGGAAATAGCTTCAAATCACTAATGCTCAAATTTATAATCACTGTGTCCGGGCAATTGACAAATGACATGGAAGCAACTATGCCTATTATCTCTGAATATTTATAAGGTGTAATAAATTAATTATAAATATTAAGGTCAAGAGCTGCCCATCAATTTCCTAGCAGAAAGCATCAGATGGGTATATTTGATTTTTGTTTTGCCTGCAAGAATTGCAGGAGGCAACACCTACCAGTCCTTAATTCTGTCTGACCATAACACCAACAGAGGATCTCTATCGCTCCTCTACCAACCCTGGCTTGTTAGCTTAATTGGTAAGAGCGCCGTCACTAGTAATACAGAGGATGCCGGTTCGAGTCCGGCCAAGCACGCGTGTTGGGTATTTTTTCAACACTTTTGTGTTGGCCGGAGTCAGGTCATGTTTCCTTTTAGGGCCTGCTACTGGTATCCTGGTAACCAGTACTACCTGTCCCAGGGCCGAGTTGTCGGCGGCTAAACCGTCACCCCCATCAATCTGATGAGGAGGGTAGCTGGTTACCCTGGTAGAATGAAAAAGAAGATCTACCTACAAGGGCGTCAGCTCTGGAGAGCTTGGCGGCCATCCAGCACATGCTGCCTTGTATGGTGGGCATAGTTGCCCAAATGCTAGGCCCACCGCCGAAAACTGCGGATTGGCGTCAGGAAGGGCATCCGGTCAATTATCCAATAAATCCTCACACAGTGCGGATTTTGCTCCAATAAATCCTCACACAGTGCTGTATTGCTGAGTGTGAAGTGTATCCGGCCACCCCCGTTGACGGGGACAAAACCGGATTTAAAACTTTGGTTTAACTAACTTGTGTGCACTAGCAATCTCCAGGGAAATATTAATTGATATTCATCCTTGTCTATATGGAGAACTAAGTCATGGTTTGCCAGTTTCTTAACAGGTGGAAAAAACAGTGTTTTTTTTCCACTTTGGAAGAAACTGCTAAAGTAATATCTATATTTTCTATTTTAATGCCAAGGACTTATATTTTTGGTTTTATTTTATAAAGTGAAATACTTTAAAATAACCATTCAGGGAACCCCATGCAATTGCAGATTATACTCGCATCATTGATCTACGAGGCCTAAATTAACAATAACAAATAATTGGAAGAAACTTTTAGACACTTTTCACACCAGAGATGCCAACTGTTCATGATGTTGCCAGAGACTCCTTGTAAATACTTGAACATCTTTAATTATATTAAGTGCAAAGCAGATGAATATGGTGTAATTTATTTTGTTGTTCATAATACATTTCTTTATTTCTTCCAGTTTCTTCCAATTTCTTCGTTTCTTCCTAAAGAAACTGGAAGAAACCCCTTTTTTCAGTTTCTTCCGTTCTTCCGGGAAGAAATAGGTTTCTTCCGGAAGTTTCCGAACCCTGAACTAATTAAGTAGTTAAAATTTCAATTGGATATGTTGAGTAAGAGATGTCAAAGATGTGCTTGTAAACAGTGAAAATTTGGTTGTTCAAACCAGCTTCCAGTTGTCCTTGTGAGTCTGTGGTATGGACAGACTCACGTTCGATGGGAGTAGGTTTTTCCGCCCCAGCACTTTGTGGCATGTGTGCATTGGCCATCTTCAGGGAAAGATTAATAAAATTCATCCTTGTCTACCCGGAGAACTAAGTAGTTAATGTTAAAGTTGCGTCAGAGTTTTATGATGTACACGTCAGGCAACACTAGTGATCCGCAGTTCACTTGTATAAGAAGGAGATATTAGAATAGTGTAAACGAGAAAATGTTTGACAACAGACAGATTCTTACCCCATGGCTCCTAATATGGCTGAAGGATTCATTTTATGTTTTGTATTTTGTAGTGTTACACAGTAAAAGGCATGGAACTGACAAGGGTTACAGTGGTGGATGATAAACTCACCCAAGTGTACGATAGTCTTGTGAAGCCCGATAATGCTGTAGTAGACTATAACACAAGGTAAGACATAGCGAGACTGTTACACGGTGAAGACATGGACTAGAGTTACATTGGTGGATCATCATGACAAACTCAAACAAGTAGACACCGCAGTTGTGTTATTTGCTTGTTCACAAATAATATGCATTTCAGAGGGTGAGTGGGCTGAGGCGGTCTAGCACTGAGCAGGCGTCAGGTAATGATTTTATCGAGTGGCCCTGGTTCGAGGCCCATGAGAGTTGTATTTCTTGTCATACTCAAAGAGATCCTATAGGTCGGAAATTGTATGATTGCTAGGTTGATTACGAATTTCTCCTCGCCTCCCACCCATTGCAAGAGAATGTGTAGGTAAAGGGTGCCCAGCGCCTCATGGTTCGGAGAATCATGTAAAGCTCTTGGTTCCGTGTGTCAAAGGAGTCCATACTTTGCACGTAAAAAGTTGCAGACATCATCAAAAAGAGTAGGGGATCATCCTGGGTCTTTTACCTGCACTCATCACACTCTGTACCAGGGTCCCAACCCGCACTAGGTCCCGGGGGGGCGGGGGCCCACTTGTATTTCAAGGTGGATATCAGTCGTGTATGGCCACTCCCCAAACGTACCCAAAGCACGTAATTCACTTGGCAGGAAAAACACCAAAGCCATATGTTGCGTTGATTTGCTACCCTAAACAAGTACTTGGGTTTGAGTTTGCTACCCTAAACAGTGTTTTTTAGTTTAGTTTTCATCCTAAACAAGTATTTGCATGACGTTAAAAAATCACCCTAAACAAGTATTTGACATTCATTTTGCTACCCAAACGAGAAAGTTTATAAAATGTGCATTTAACCACACTGAGGCTATAATCTCTTATTGTAACTGCATGGCCCTGAACATTACACATGATTTAATTTAATGAAGTTTTCGTGTATTTTATTTTCACTCTATGTGTAAAAGCATCATTTGCCCGCATATTTATAGCCTAATAAGTTTAAAATTAATCCATTTAAGTCTTTGTAAAGTCTTGTCCTTTCTTGGAATTAATGAGTCTTGTCGAATGTCATAATTACTGACAGTTTTTAATGCCAATTCAAGCCATTTCATTTACTACAACCCGGACTTAAATATTCAAGACCTTGTTGTGATTGACATTAAATTAGATACAGACCCTATTCCGTTTCTGCGCAATATACATGTAACGATCAGTATAGTGTAGATTTAACACGCGAAAATGTGAAATGAAACGCCTAATTATAAGGCTTTATTGAAGACGACGACGACATAGAGAAAATAAGATAAAATAAGGCTGAAAACTTTAAAGAAAAATTTTTTGTTTTGTTAAGTATTTTAAATCACTTCGGGGAATCCTACCATGTGAATCAGGAGAGAACATTAGGGACGGGAACAATACCCACTATGTTTCGAGCATTTTAATGTGATTTTTAAAGTATTCAAAACATCACACATAAACAAGTTTTTTCGAAGTAAAAAGACCCCTAATTTTGAATTTTTGAATGGGATTTTGATACCGTAAAACAATGTACGCGCGTACATCGCCTATCTCAAAGAACGACCCTAATTACGCGATTTTGTACCCGAGCATGATATCCACCTTGGAATACAAAGTGAGCCCCACGGGCGCCAATAGGTCAGTGGGGAAGGTAGGACATAATCCAGCATGGAAAAATGTAAAGCGCACTGGCAATTTTCAGAAAATATGAAATTCTTGAATTTGCTCGCAAAATGATAGTCTAAAGGCCATTGGAAGAATGGAGAATTTTTACCACATCGAAAATAACATACCCAAAAGCGAGAGAGGAAATCCAGGTAACTGAGGGCTTAACTTGAGTTTGCCGTAGCTTTAATCAACAAATGGTATAGAATATATACAACCAAGGTGCATACAGTGGGAAGCCCATTCTTGCCAGCGAAATTAATTATAAAATCGTTTGGTACCATTAGCGCGCTGATTTGGGCTAAATAATTTCATGTGAGGGCTAGTGTATACAAAAGCTTTTAACCATGCAAAAATGGTCAATTCTAAAATGTGCCAGTGTCTCTGTTTAAGTTAATCCTTCAGTGGAATGCCATAGCTGATGATGAGTAATGTAAAGAGATGAAAAGTTATACTTCATAGGCGTAGCGACAAGAATGTGATACTAAAATGGGCCTTCGTACTATAGTTTTGTGTGCGTTTATCAACAGATTTAGAGGCTAATGAAGAAGACTTGGAAGTCGGTGGAAACCAGGCTGCATACGGTGCAAGCAGTATTATATAGTTCAGTAGCGGAGACACTATATAATGGGCACAGTTAGAAAGGACATGCTTCCTGAAGGTTAAATATTGATGACAATTAGTAATAAGTAGTTGGGTTTTTACTTTTAATACTTACAAACTATATTCACAAGGCCTTCAGTGGCTTCGAGAGGACAGCCCAATCAGAGATCTAACTAAATACATATAAAAACAGATCTTTGAGAAGGGATGATTTAAAAGTAAGGAAACTGGAGTACCAGAGAAAAACGTACAAGATTACTCAATACATTTCAACCACTTGCCTTCAAGGGCTACCTCTGAATAGTTCTGTTTTTACATGGATTTCAACTTGCCTGCCAGCATCACTACTGCTTGAAAACATTTACAAAACTGGGTCATCACCACCAAATCGGCGCATAAGGGATGGCTCCGATAGACCCCCTCAGGTTTTCTTTCGATTCTGCTCAAGTAATACAAGGACTTACGAAAAAAATCCCAAGTTACAGGGTCGTAGTCTTCTGGTTCTTTTGCTACACTGCAGCTCGTCAAAGAATCAGTATACTTTGTCCGGCCGAACTAAGGAGTGAGTCAAGCGTTCACAACAGGTATGTAAATGCGTATCGCGCACACCGACTTAGTATGCTCGCGATTACAGCTACGGCTTACTGCGACTCGTAGGTTTAAGACTGCGTGAAAGCGACGAAGTAACGTCACTCCTTAGTTCAGGCCGGCGGAAGTATATAGGGGTTGATGAAATATGGACAGGCCTAAGTGGGCCGTGGATCACACCTTACGAGCTGTTCCTCCATCACCCCTCCACCCACATCTGTATCTTGCTGGCATACACCTAGGGGTATTTCAGTTCGTGTCGGTGGCTTACCCATAAGTCTTGAATATAGTGGCATATTCCTTGAATACAGTCATCAGGAAAGTGAGAACAAAAAAGCATTACAGTTATGACATTTCTAATTACTGTTGATCATAAAGAAAGTTTTCTATATATAGTGGAAGTGAAGTAAAGCCTAACAAGTTTTATGTGTTATCAGTGAATCCATAACACAGGATAGACAACAGCCATTGTATTCCCCCATAACAAGGACCACCTCTCATGTGTGAAGTGAAGCGTTAAAGCATAACATGTTTTATGTTTTCAGTTGTGACCATAAACACAGTGATAGACACAGCCGTTGTATTCCCCCATAAACAAGGACCACCTCTCAAGAGAGCCCTGAGAACACTGATGGCAGAGTTCCCTCAAAGAAATCATTCAAATGGATGTAGAGATACATGTAGGAGGAATAGTATGAATATTTATTAAAGAATCAAAATCCAGCTTATGAAATGGAATGTTGTTAAAAGCCACTATCTGTCTTTTTCTTCGAGAGGGAAACAAACCGCGACCTCAATTTGTTTGAAGTTGATTTTTTCATATTGTATTGGAAAATTGTGTAAAGATACTGCCAGTGTAAAAGCTGAAAACCACAAGTGCGGGTGTACCACAATTTCGGAATCCAGACAACGATGTCATTAAATAGCCGAAAATGACAGTTTAGGGTTAAATTTAACACACTTTAATGTCTCTGTTTCACGAAGAACACAGGTCTGTCTGTGTTGATCTGATGCAACATAGCAAGCAATTGAGAGAAGCAATGGGCATTTTACATTTGAGGGGAAATAATGACGGACTGTCGAAGGCTTTAACGGCAGTTTATTGCTTGACCCTTACTTTTGTTAAAAATAGACATTACAAGACTGAAATAATGGGACACACAAGCTATGCACAGATAAAGTGCACAAATAGAATGTGCGAAAAATTATACCTGCCAAACTCCAAGCAGTGAGGGAATATAATTGTACCATTGACAATTGGCAATCCATTTGGGTTATGGAGCCAACGACACATGAACACCCAAGTATCCTGTTTACTTCAAATACAAAATCAATAACTATCAATGGAACTATACACAGAGGGTTCTCACTTTGGTTTGGGTAGGATATGCAGCCGAGGTTGAAACCACTATAACATCGAAAAATACCAAAAATGATAGATTTGCTAAACATCCTTCTGCGGCTTTGATGGAGGTTTTGGAGCGAAGCCCAGATAGCTGAAAGGAAAGAAAGAGAGAAAACTGTTAAAATGCATTTTTTATGGACATGGACCAGGCAGTGGGCCAGCAAATAAATGCACATTACAATCTGTATAAATTAAACTACCCATGTGACTTGACACAAAGAATTCTCAAGCGACATGATACAAGAAGTCCTAAAACTGGCCAAGTGTGACATAGTCGACATTTCTATGGTTCTTTGCAGATGCACACATATTAATTATGCTGGAAGAATTGCAATGATTTTGGCCGTTATGTAAATGTGTAACCCACTGGAGTCTACACCTTCTTACAGTGTTACGGATTGGTTCATTACATGATAATATGATATAACCATTGAGTAACAACAAAATAGACCTGCCAGCTTTCTGTACAAACATTTAAGGTTTTCTTACCAAGTTTCTGATTGGGTTATTTAGTGTATCTAGCTAATATATACCAATCAAATCGGCTGGTAGACCTCAGGGGGTTTAAAGTCACCTATTACATGAAACTTTCAGGGACGCATCACAGCTGTTGAAGGTCCTCGTTTATTATGACATACCCAGAATAAAACAAAATATCAACAGCTACATACTTTTGAACAACGAATTTGGATTATTTATACCACTGACTTCATCCTGTGTAAATTTTACCAAATTTTATTTGCGGGCAAATAGATTTTTTTCCTAAAAATCTAGTTTTAACACGTCTCTCTATGGAAAATAGGCTTATAGAGGGTGCTATACCTACAAATTCTGACCTTTGTAGGCCTATATGCAGATTCCTGCCATGGATTTTTCTGATTTTTTGCAGCGGTATAGCTCTTGCATATCCCTACTTATATCAGTTGTCAAAATTGTGTCGCCACTGTTAAAATTGCTCTAAAAATAAGAGACATTTAGCATGGGGTGGAAGCAGCGTGTCTACTCATTGAGTCTATTACCACAAAGGTGAGGATCGATCAAAACAGCGTGTGAATCAACTCGTGTATTTTCTTTGGGTTAAACACTGTGAATCTGTTTACTGAATAAAACACTCGAGAGTGGGTTTGTTATTGCAAAGTCAATCCATTACACAAAAGGGGTTGATTGATTTAATCATTTCAGGTGAGAGTTACATGTAAAAGCCATGGCAACCATTCAAAAATATGATTTTTGATCTATTTTGAGGGCACAATCTCCTCCAAATGTCCAGTGTTCTCTTAAAGGTTGCCGGTTTTTTGTTCCATTGTCTTTGGGATTAACCGGAAGTATTATAAATTTTGATATCTGATGAAAGGCCGTATTTTTCTCATTGTTGTCCTAAAATTTCAGCTTTCAAATCCATTACTTTCTCAAGATATAGATAAAAAACTACCGTTTTAGTGGTTAACCATCAATATTAGCACAGTAGTGAATAGGGCGTTGCACTATGCATTATCGCGTCTAGCATCAAAACCGCAAGTCTGTTTCCCACGGTACTTAATAGTCAGTGTGTACAAGTGTTAGGCTCTCATATCAAGTAGAGAACACGATAGACAAAAATCGGAACAAGCACCTTTAAAGAGCATTCGTAAACATTATTTTAAAAGGAGAAATGTGATTGGACAAAAATCATGCATTGATATTTGTCATTGCACGGTGCGTATGTTAATGAGCGTACACGGTGTGCTTAGTGATGTTTGGATTGATTCATTTTATGGACGGGTGTATGCATTTTTTTCATTAGAAACATTACTGCATTGCATTTCATGACATTTTAGGCCTATTATTTTTTTTTTTTATTTAAAAAATGTGTGCTGCAAATAACATTTATGAATTAGGTTAATGTCTGTATATTTTTAGTTTCTTATGCTTTGGCAAAAATCAATGCACTTACACCAGTTTGACCAGACTCATAATGGCACGCGCCCCTGCGGGGCTTGTGCCATTATGAGTCATCAAATTGAGAGCGCCTGCATTGATTTTTGCCAGTGCACTCGAAGCTAAAAATATTCAGCCATTAACCTCTAAATATTTCCATTCATGAAAGTTCAAGCTTATTTTATTTCTCTTTCCCTACAGTTAGCGGCCATGATAGTATGGAAGATGCCAGGAGCTGTATGGAGTTGATGATATGGAAAGCAAAAGAAGATTCTAAGACTAAGAGATAGCACGATATTAAGATGTGTTTTGATAAGAGATTTAAGAGAATTGTTCAGTGGTCTCAACACTTTTGTTGCAGCTTTTTGCTGCATCTGCTGCCATTGAATGATGTTTGACCTTTCAAAATATCTTTGAAGAGTTGTATTCCAAAAGGACCTTAATCCATTTTGGGTCAAAAATGAGTTCTAGGCAGAACGATAGCGAGTGAAAATGCACATTTTGTTAATTTTGTGTTTCTAGTGTACTCTGTTCCGAAGCTATGGTCATTGGCAATTTTCAGAATTTTCCAGATTTTTTTGGACTTAGAATGTTTTTCATCTGAAAGAAAATGAAAATCTGCTTTTAAAGTGGAAATTGTTGGGAATTTTCTCAGTAAAATAAATCCAAGAAAGCCTCTGAAAATAATAAAATGATGCGGTGAAATGATGAAAATAAAATAATGCGGTGGTATTTCAAAAGAAAGGCTCAAATTTTGACATTTTTCTCTATAAACTTAATTGTTTATACAAGAAATTTGAATGTGTCTTTAAGTTTTGATTTCTATTTTACATTCTCTTTACAATGCAACTGGAAAAGTGGTTTTCGCAATATTAGTCAATCCATTTTTTCCAAGAGGGCTAAAATCCGCTAATTATTGAAAGTTAGACACAGAAAACCCTGTAGAACTCATCATAGTGAAATTAATTTTGAGCTTCTGCATGTGGTATCTGTCATGTGGCATTGTTAAAGAAAGTGAACATACAATATGATTATTTAAGTTGATTTTTCTCAGAACTATGAAAAATCCATTTAGTCGCTTTTGTAATAAAACTCTTCATTTATGCTAACATCACATATGGTTAAGCAGATTTCAGACAGGCATGGGCTCCTACTTACAAATGTGGCAGGGGATAACCACCTGAATTACAAGGAAAGGGCTCTGAGGACGACTAAGAGAGACCAAAAAAATTGATAAATTGTTCCCTATCCTAGGACCAGATCAGTTGAAATGGATTTATACTTCCCTGAGACAATGTAGAATCCTTTTACCTGATCTAAGACCATGAACAAACACATGAATGATTACTACTACATGGCAGGTTTCCAAAGTTGATTTGTTCCTTTTGGAATATAAATTATTTAGATGCCAAAACTGTATTATAGCACATACAAATATGTGGGATAGCAGTCCTGTGTATTCCATACCTGCGATGCCATCAGATTTGTGAGACTTGAAAGAAGCAATAGCCCCTCCCTCGGATCCACGATAATAAGCGAGGAGAAAGATGAACGACTGAAAAATTACATTAGATCTACAATCAATCCCTCCTGGTTATGTAATCCAGGGCCCCTGTGTAATTCATATTCTGTGGGCAAGTTGGTTGGTAAAATAGAGGGTACGGTATTAGGACCGACATGTCCAAGGCGTGGCAAGCTAGAGGGTGCGGTATTAGGACCGACATGTCCAAGGCGTGGCAAGCTAGAGGGTGCGGTATTAGGACCGACATGTCCAAGGCATGGCAAGCTAGAGGGTGCGGTATTAGGACCGACATGTCCAAGGCGTGGCAAGCTGAACAGGGGTCTCCAAGTTTAATATTTCATAGTAATTTATCTTTTGGAAAAACCCCGTGCAAACTCTGAACCCAAGCCAGCTGAGACTGTGGGACAGTCTATAGAAGCATAGGGTTAAAATTGATACCTATGGCATATGCTGGGAGTCTCCCATGACTTCCTATATAATAGCAGATATTTCTGCTAATTAGTGATAAAACACTGAGATGGTGAAAGTTACCCGATGCTGTGGTACTTGTGTGTGTGTTTAGAACAACTAAAAGATTTGATTTTATAGTTCTAAATCAATGTGAATATGTTTATAGATAAAGAGAAAAAGTGAAGAAATGTGATTACACAATTTTTGTGTCGGCCTGCTAGTCGGAGGGCACTAACCTGTCATTCTGTCTGTCTGTTGGATGTTGAAGTTGTGTGAAAGTTTTAGTGTAAGTCAAAAAGTTAAAACAATATAAGCACATTTTTTTGAAGAGCGCCCCCAAGTTTTCAAAAATTTGGAGATTTTTACACGGTTGCATTGGTAACTGGCTAGTAAACTATACCTGTGAATGGTTAAGCTCGAAAATGTCTGTGTCACAAACGAAGGAATTCAACGGCTGCTGGAAACGGCCTTCCAATGTGAAATAGCCGGGAAATAGCACCATGTACGTGTCTATGCTCATCCATTAGTTGTTTTAATAGTTCAAGCAAGTCAAGTTAGAGGTTATTTTCTCGAGGTGGCACTATTTCATCATGGACGGACATAAACGTAGCATTTCCAGCTCTGCCGTTAAGTCCAATCTGGGATCCCAATTCTAATTACAAAAATCGCTCATTTTATGATAAATACGAATTTTTGAGCATTCTCGTTTGCAGGTATAGTTTCCTAGACAATTACCAACGTAACTGTGCAAAAATATCAAATTTTGAAAAATTGGGGCGCTCTTCAAAAAATGTGCTAATATTGCTTTAAATCTAGTTGCAACCATTATCATGTTTTGGGGAGTCCAAGTGTGTGAAAATATAAATTTGGATCATTTATGCCCAATATTAATTGGTATCGCTATGAGTTTTAAAATATTGGGCTCGACTGCATCTCGCCCAATATTTTAGCAACTCATAGCTCAACCAATTAATTTGGGCTTAATCGATTCAATTTTAGACCAAACTTGGATTACAGGTGCAGTATGAGCACCTTCACCATGATGAGGTCAAAAGGTCATCTTGGGTCAAGTTGTAAGAAAACCTCATGTAGTAAACTGGCGGCACTATACTATTTATCGAAATACCTTTAGACGTACTCGCAACATCCAGAAGGGGCGGGGCTTCACAGTTGATCGCACATCACATTTACACGCACCACAGCCTTTAAAGCAATATTAGCACATTTTTTTGAAGAGCGCCCCCAAGTTTTCAAAAATTTGGAGATTTTTACACGGTTGCATTGGTAACTGGCTAGTAAACTATACCTGTGAATGGTTAAGCTCTACAATGTCTATGTGTCGCAAACGAAGGAATTTTGTAACTAGAATAATTAATATCGGGATCCTGATAATAATTCAACGGCTGCTGGAAACGGCCTTCCAATGTGAAATAGCCGGGAAATAGCGCCATGTACGTATCTACGCTCATCTATTAGTTGTTTTATTGGTTCAGGCAAGTCAAGTAAGAGGTAATTTTCTTGAGGTGGCACTATTTCATCATGGACGGACATAAACTTAGCATTTCCAGCTCTGCCGTTAAGTACAATCTAGGATCCCAATTCTAATTACAAAAATCGCTCATTTTATGATAAATACGAATTTTTGAGCATTCTCGTTCGCAGGACCAACATAGCTGTGCAAAAATATCAAATTTTGAAAATTGGGGGCATTCTTCAAAAAATGTGCCAATATTGCTTTAAAGTACACTTATGTTGTAAAAGATACTTTGACAAAGAGTGTAGTGGTTCAGCAACCACCTTGTTCTAAATTGCATCAATGCTGAAGAAGAGAAGAGTGTATCAACCTTTATGTCATATTATTTAATGATATAGAGTTGAGCCTCCTTCAGGTAAATTGTCATTGCTCCAGAGGGTATGTTTGCAATACAGGGAATAGTATCATACCAGTGTAGGTGAACCCGTATAAGTTTGTTTGCATCTGAACAAGTAGCGTACCAGACCTTTGGTCAAATGGTGAGCCGGAGGGGGCTGAAGGGGTGCAAGGCTTTTTTTTGAGGGCGAATTTTGGGTCCTTCTCCATAGACCACGGTACAAAAAATCAGTTCCTTTGGGGGGGGAAGGTTTTCGTTTGGGGATTGCGTCCCCGCCCCGACCCACCCCACCCCGCCCCCATATTGCAATTGAATGTCCCACAAAGGATTTGGAGTAGGGTATCATCTCATTTCCGGGGACCTTTAAGAGTCTGCATGACCAACCCTTTTAAAGGTGCATTTTGGTATTCCAGCAGCATTTATTTTTAATTATTGTTCACTAGCTATCCTTAAAAAAGCTTATTCACAAAATTTTCTTGATCTGATCTTGTAGTTTTGTATTATGAGCAAATTCTTGTTTTCCACGTCCCCATCGGCCCCTATGCCATAATTCTTGGTAAAAAAAAAAAAAAAAAACCCAAACCCAACAAGACAATAAAATCCATAATACAGAATTGTTCAATTTCAAAAGCGACCAATGGCATGTTTTTAGATTAGGTACACATTGATACACATGATATAAAAAACTCACCTTTTTTTAGGTAGTCAGGTAGACATGTTTTGGATCAAGAAATGCCCCTTTCAGAAGAGGGTAAAGGGGCGACAAATAGCATATTGTCATCATAGGCTAAAATGACCGTAGGTAGTGGAGTTCATGAAACAGGTGATGACAAAAATTAAAAGTGAATATTATATAAGAACTCGGAGAAACTGGTGAGGCACAGAACTAAACAAAGAACGAAAAATTACACGGTCTCGAACCCGACCTCTCGCTTTACAGGCGTGAGAATTACCACTGGGCCACAGAGGTCTGTTTGTTATGTTGGGATACCAGTGAACGAGTGCTAATGCATTTGTCTTTATTTCAGCGTTCATCGCCGGAATTATATTTTTATATTTAAAGAATGGGAGGGCCTTATATCATGATTTAGTTCAGAATCTATGACAAGCGAAACTCAATCTGTGCATGCGAGGATCAAGTAAATGATCCAACCGAGAAATTAACTTGATTAAATCTTTATAAACTCGAGAAACTGGCGAAGCACAGAACTAAACAAAGACGAACATACCGGTCTCGAACCCGGATCTCCCGCTTCCGCGTGAGTGACTTACCACTGGCAACAAGGACCTGTGTAATGTCGATACAGTGAACGAGCTAATGTATTTGTCCTTTATTTTAGAGTTCCGGCGGCCGTAATTATAATTTTTATACTTAAGAATGGGAGGGCCTTATATGCTAGTCTAGCAGAATCATTACAATGCGACTTTTTCGGGTGTATCATTTACTTGATCCGCGCGTGCGTGTATTGAGTTTTGGTTTTCGTCATAGAATTTGCTAGAACATGCATAAAGGCGCCTCCCATTAATAAAAATAAAAATTAAAGTGGTGCAAGTTGTGCATGACGATGACATTTTTCAAGCAGAAACACTTTGGAAGACAATTTTGGTATTAAAAGGTGGCAACGAGAGATTTCCATATAACGGTGTCCCTAAAAAAAACAAAAGTACCGAATGTTTCGCTAATGTAACGGCTGTCCATCAAAATATCCCCAACTGAAAGATTAAGGCGAGAAATATTCTTTGGTACAAAATGGATATTTGGAATTTCGTATAGGAGCAAATACGAAAATTCAGCCTTTGTTTTATATTGAAATAATAGGCAAATATCCAAATCAACCTTTCCGCTCTCTTTTAAGACATTTCTGTAGCCAAATCCTGTATGAATCTATTGAGTGTCTATTCTATATGAAATTACTATTTGACATTATTTGGTGTGCCTCAAAATCTCTCGTTGCCTTTAAAATAGTTTCTCTCCTCCAAGAGTTCATTAAAATTGTTCCCAAAACTACCAAATTTTGTCATGTGGTGCCATTTAAACTTTGATCTTCACAGATTAATTTTTTCAGGAATTTCTGATTTTTGGCCAATGAATAAAGAATATTCCGGAAATGCAAACAAAGAATTTTTGTTTTTTCTACTTTCTGAGATCACAGTTTTAATGAGAAAGGGAAACTGCTCAAAACCAAAGTTATTTATTTATGAGAAAGTCTTGTACCCTAAAATCTCTATAGAAAATACTTTCCCCTTAGCTTCACCGATCTACAATTTGGCATTCTCGTTGGTTCAAATTTTGGCCTTCTCGTTGGTTCAATTTTGGACTTTAAGGAAATGGGACTGCTCCTCTGTTATATCTGGATCTTTAATGATAGGCTTGTATTGTATCTAACATTCAAAATTATTGGGTAGAAGTGGTAAAATTTGGACAAAATATCGTAGCAGTGTTCAAGTTTTTCCACTTACAGAAATCTTTGGTTTTAATTGCAATGCATCTTGCTTGATGTGGGCATTTAATTGGGTTCGGTAGGTTCACATCTGTGGGCTTGGTTTTTCAAGGACATCAAAATGCCTCCCTTATTTGATACCCAAAGAAAAGAAGAGAGGCATTAAATGTGGTGAACTGATCATGCTCCAAATTTTCATGTTTTACAATCCTTCCATGGAAAGCTTATACAAAAACTTGGATTACAATTTTAGTTTAAATATTCGGCCCCCTGCCGTTTGGGTAGTGAAATAGACAGTGATGTGTTTAATGAATATGGTATACCCACTGTACAGATGTTTTGTTCATAACTTCATAACGAAACCAGTTCCTGGGCCTCACATTTCACTGGTGGTCATGAGAAAAATATGAACTTTCTTAAGATACCAAAATCATCCTCATGAACTCTATGGCTCTTAATATTATAACCTTAAAAGGTCACCGAGAGGTCAACATGCAATGAGGCAACGGAAATCTACAACGATGGTTATTTTCTTGCAGTTAACTCTTTACTAAGTGTACTGATCTAAATGCTCTTTGCATGGTCTCCGGGTTATACACAAATCAAATTTGGACATGAGGTCTAGAGTGTTTTGAACCAATCCCTTATAGCATTGCGGACAAGTTAGCTCAATCAGGTAAGCGCTCGACTCCAGTGTATGCTCATCCATTCATATAGGCATGCGTTCGAGCCCTGTGAGATTCAGCTATCTTGTAATTTCCCTGGACAAGAAATTAACCGCTCGCTTGTCCCGATTTACCCGTGCGATACTTGGGAAGCTGGTCCCGGCTGCGATGGTTATCTCGATGTATGTTTGCTGATAAGGGAAAGCGCTGATCCCGATCTGCTGCATCCCTTGAAATGCTAAATGGTTTATGGTATGGTTGGGCCACAGTGATCAGCGGCCATTTGTGAAAGCGCTTAGAGGCCAATAGCATAAGGCGCTATATAAATCTCTGCTATTATTATTATGTACCTATACTGTACTGTAATAAACGCATGTCAGTACCTAGCAATAGTGTGGTCAAGAAGGTTAGGGACATTAATAAAATTTATGGTCATTATAAAAATTCCTTAAGTACTAGCACTTTGTGGGCTAAAATGAGTGTAAAGGTCAGGGTTTATATGTGTTAGGAGTAGGATTTTTTTTTTAATTTTTTTTTTGATCACATGAATATGATCTTATTGAGGTTAACTTTCCCAAAACTGGTGTATTGTGGGATGGACTCAATACACCCTCGGGTGAGGACCAAGACCTGCAGTGCAAAAATATCAATTTTGAAAACTTCTTAGTGTGCACTTTTCTCAAAATGTACCAGTGCCCCATTAAAACAAAATTAAAGGTGCGTGTTCCGA
This sequence comes from Ophioderma brevispina, assembly GCA_023653785.1. Classification (NCBI taxonomy): domain Eukaryota; kingdom Metazoa; phylum Echinodermata; class Ophiuroidea; order Amphilepidida; family Ophiodermatidae; genus Ophioderma; species Ophioderma brevispina. The sequence goes on from JAMKCH010016203.1 coordinate 21,674, forward strand.
TCGTCTTTGGGACCAAAAAAAAAAAAAAAAAAAAAAAAAAAAAAAAAAAAAAAAAAAAAAAAAAAAAAAAAAAAAAAAAAAAAAAAAAAAAAAAATCCATTTCATTCCCAAGATATAAACAAAAAAACGCCGTTTTAGTGGTTAACCACTTTATTAGCACAGTATTGAATAGGGCTTTGCAACATGCATTATTCCGTCTACCATCAAAACCGCAAGTTTGTTTCCCACGGTACTTGATGGGGTGTATGTGCAAGTGCCAGGCTCTCATATCAAGTAGAGAACACAATGCACATAAATCGGAACAACCACCTTTAAGAGCAAAAACCTGTATCATAAAAGTATAATTTAAAAATAAAATCTAAAGATTAAATAATGTTAACTTCACGAAAAAACACTATTTGAATAGAAACACAAATATATATCCTTAAAACAAATACAGCTTTGATTTTCAGTATAAACATAAGCCTGGTCTGGATTTTGGCTTAATGTGCATAGTCCAGTATACTCCATTTCCCTACCTCTGTGCAGTGATGTCAGCACAAAATTTGATGGTTGCACCACTAAACCGCGCACGCTGGCTTAAAGCGACAAACTTTTTACAAGCACAAACAAAGACGGCATATCTGGAAGCTTCTGGATGCGTGTGTAAAAGCTGCATCAAGGTTGTGACGTCAATGCACAAAGGTAGAAAAATGGACTGAAATATAGATTTTTGTGTTTAAAATGGCAGTTCAAATATCTGCTAGAAGAAAACTAACAACATATTCAAATAATGGTTGGCTGAAGAACAAAATTCATTTTCTTTCTGAAAAAGAAAATGCTGACGTGTGTGTGCCCAGTTCTCATATAGTATTTTTTATTTCCTCCAGTGAATTTTGGTAATTTATGGTAGAAATTAAAAATACAATACTGAGTTTGTGTAAGTTTTGTTTTGTGAAAAATATTATTGTATTTATTATTAATAAACAATGGCATTTCATTGTACTCTGACAGTTAACAGCTCTTGTACAGTAGGTACATGATAATAAATTTATATTAACTGTGGAATAGATTTTGTGAATGAATGATTGTAGAGTAAGAATATTTGTGGCATTATGGTTACACAACCAATTTGTTCATGGAAGTACCTGTGAAGTAGCTGTTAAGTAGCCATGGAGTACCCACCCGCATGGGTACCACATCGCCGGCCGTAAAAGTGGGGGTAATCATCCACCTAGGTACACACGCAGTAGCTTAACCACTAGTCGCCCCTTGCGGGAGTACCTGCATGGGTACTCCCATGCAAATGAGCTTTGAGCTCTGTGTGGTTATTTTAGCATTTTTATCCATTATTTAACATTTTGGTCACATGTGTTATGTTTTTACACAAAATGTCATATATAGGGGTTTTTGGTGATGCTCAACTCAAATATAGATGTTACTGAGCTTGAAATGATCAGAAAAGTGTAAACAACAATGGAATGTTTGGCGTCCTCTATTGTCCAAAGTGCTGCCTACCAGGCAACCGGAAGGGGAGTACCTGTGAAGGTACTCTCGTGGAGTAGCTGCAGAGGTACTCCACTACTGGTGGCTTACATGAGTACATGTCAGTCACTTAGCAGGCAACTGCAGAGTACACTATAGGATGGGTACTGCTAAGTAAACATAGCAGCTATCCACCCAGTGGCTTGTGTACTTCAACTTCACAAGTACTTAGTTGTAGGTACTGCATCAATAATGCATCAAAGGGGTACCCTTGGAGTAGAGCTAAGAGTACACATGGAGTAGCCTAAGCTCTGGGTTACACCGTGAGTAGGAATCTTGCTGTGTACCCCTTGACATTACAATGTCTTCTTCCTGCTTACTTTCATATCTCTGTCTTTCATTGCAAGCTCTCCATTGCTTCAGTCTCTCTTACACTTCATCCCAGAGGGTGTTTTGAATCAATCCCATGATGCATTGCAATGTGCCTATACTGTACAATGTCTTCTTTACAATGTCTTCTTCCTGCTTACTTTCATATCTCTTTCATGCAAGCTCTCCATTGCTTCAGTCTCTCTTACACTTCATCCCAGAGGGTGTTTTGAATCAATCCCATGATGCATTGCAATGTGCCTATACTGTACTGTACTAAACATGTCAGTACAATAGCGATGTGTTCCAAACGTTCAAGAACCACAAGACATTCCATGACCATGCAAAAAATTCCTTAAGTACTAATGCTTTATACATTATGCTAGAATGAGCATAAAAAAGATAAATGTGTCTAACCTAGGACTGTAATGCTTGTGTAAGTCAATCAAAACAGTTTACATATCACTAGGTAATCAGAGAAAACGATACATGTAAGATGCCATCCAAGATGGGTATCCAATATGGCTGGAAATGGCACCTACTAAGGTAGACGCAACGAGCTTGAATAAATTAGAGCGCCCTGCTCAGCGAGAAAATGAAGCCGACTCAGCGAGCCATGACGTCACGCTACATCGTCTGCATCACGACCTGATTTTATGAAAGACGGCGTTGTGACCACGGGATATCGGTGAAGGTAAACTACCATTTACATGAACTAACCTTACAGAAAGGTAGCGGAAATCGTCGGAACAAAAATAGGCGAGGCTGTTATGTCGAAATTGCCGCAAAAGGTGGAATTTTTGATCGACAGCCTTGGCGCTGTGTCTTTTGCTGCCAGGTCATCGCCATCTTTAAATTTCAACGTTGCCGTTTGCTAACACATTACCAGTAATCGTACACTAAAATCCCCTTCCGAAGGTAAAGTAGTAAAAGAAAAACTGAGAGTCCACGTACGATTTGGCGGGCTTGATAAGATTAACTAAACAATTCTGTGAGTTTTAGCGTGTTTCAGACCTTGTTGTTGCGTTAATAAATGAAGTATTGACCACAAAGCAAAAAATCCCTGAATTCAGCAAATTCATTCAGGAAAGTGTTCTCTATTTTGGTGCCCAAAAACTGGCTTCATGGGCACCAAAGTTGGCCAACACTTACTGAATGAATTTAATTGATTTAGGCATGTTGTCCGCTTCATTCATTTTGATGAAAACATGACTATGAGGATGTTTATTGGTAATTTTAATAAAAAATAGATATTATACATTACACCACGATTTCCTGTGAACAAATAAGTACATTTTTTCTAAAACTAATAGTCACTTTGGTGACGTTTTCTATTTTGACTTTATTTCAGAGCACGAGGTTAGGTTAGTTTGTAAACAACCTGGCAATAACCCTGCCAACAGTCGGCGCTCTAATTTATTCAAGCTCGTTGGGTAGACGTTTCTAATAGAAGTCCCATTGATGCAAATCAGGATTACAATTGATTCCGTCATGCACTGTAGGACGTTGTGCAGTAGTGCATGATGGACT
>JAMKCH010016204.1:0-24587 GCA_023653785.1 Ophioderma brevispina
ACGGCGTTAGCATCATTTTACCGTCATTTTTCATGAAGTAATCCGATACGGCCCATCGGAACAGCTGAAACTCATCTCACGTACGAGTTCATTGCTCATTCAATAGCTTTTAAACAAATCAATATCATCTACTCTCGGATTATTTTAGAAATGTGAGCACCAAAACGGCCAGTTATGTGATATTTATGCACACAAAATGGCTTATCTGTGTAGTGCTCCAACAGGGATTTGGCCACCTCATATACTCATCATCGTGACTCAAAGTACCACTCAATGGTATTGAAACATCTCTGGTTCATTTTTGAATACGGACTGAACATACTGCTTTTAAAGCTCAGAAAATAAAAACCCTTATTATTTTTTTTAAGATGTTCACGTTTTGGCGGCCATATTGGATTTTAGAGTGGATAAGGACATGATATCATTAGAATAGAGCATCTATCACTTTCATTTCTGGACCCCCAAGCACATTCAAAGACGTTTTAAATCAGGTTAGAGAGCGCTCAGAAATTCAAAAAGCTGAATGAATGAAATATAAGGAACTGTACATATTAATGACCTACAATGAGTTTTGTTTGGCGGCCATCCTGGATTCATGGTAAGCAAAGTCATGTAATTAGCGTGCACGAAAATGGAATGTCTTTGACCTCAAGAATGTAAAGAAACAAAAAGTATCGTCATATCTGCTTCAGAAGCCGAGATATAGCTTTTTTATGTTATGACGAACATTTAGGTGCGCCATCTTGGTTCTATGAATGGAAGAAATTCATACCATTAAACCAACACTCAAAAATGAATTCCTTGACCCCGAAAAACATGGGATAGACACCAGATATGCTTCCTATGCAGCTTCAGAGACGGAGATATAGGCTAATTAATTATTGAAAGGCGGCCATTTGAAAATGGCGCCAATATACCAAGATGGCAGCCGAAAAAATGCAAACATTGGTTTCTTTAATTTTATGATGTTCCTATAGTGAAAAAATTGTGGTTTGCAAGAATCTACCCGAATGCCCACTAATTTCTTGATTCATGACATAAGTACATTACACTACACAACCATCAGTTCTGAAATCTTCAAATAAGAGTGGTTGTGCTTGTTATACTCAGGGGAGGTAACTTGAAAATGAGAGCACTTTCTAAAGCTCAGCCACGCCGTTATTTATTGATTTTACAGAAAGAAGTTTAAGTAGTAAGTAGTATGATATAGTTCCTCGAACATAATTGATGACTTTGTGCCCAGTGTTAGAAAAATAGCACCATATAAAGATAATTTGCGTAGTTTGATGTAGTTGCTCAAACATACTTGAGATATTGTGCCATTGTTTCAGAAAACTTAGTTTGGCACAAGGAGATTGTAACCTCATTTAGGCTGAATATTCTGGTTTTCATATGTAGTTACTTTGATTGGACAGTTAGCATCTTGATCACATTATATTGATTTATAATACCGAGTGTTATGATGACAAAAGTTAATTATAGGTTCGTTCCTTTGGTAAATGGTGTATCAGTTGCACATTGTTAGATAGTAATAAATGTAAGTGATTCTGTGCAACCTTAACTGTGACCTCAACCTAAGGAAGGAATAAAGCAAGGTCAACCAGGTCAGACTGATTCTGTAATCATTTACACTTAGATGAGGGTGTTTTCGACTGGTGGCTTTAATTTTCAAAATAATATTTCATCAATGTGGAAAAAGTGAATGCTAAATGATGAACATAATTACGTTTAGGTTATACTTGAGTATCCCGTGAAAATAGCGACTCATGCATGCAATGATAACAAATGTGTCATGTGGGCTCAGTAGTCATGTATTAGGGAAAATTGGAAAAGCAAATGGGGTACTCTCTGATGAGCCCAAATTTGATTGGCTCATAGCGACTGTTTCTAAGCTGTGTGTACCCCTGATAGGGTACAAATGATTCCCTAAAAGGCATTGTGTCATCCTTATCTGTGCATATTAAGGAGCATATTTGCTCTGATTTGTTCATTACTAAAGGGGTGAACTTCTACCATATCCCAAGTCCAAATTTGATGATTATCAGTTTTGAGGATCCAAGGTTGAAAATTCGATCCAAAACAGGAATAATCCTAAAATCGGATGGTTCGCCCCAACTTTGATTGGTTCGCTTTGATTTTAAAATATTGGGCTCGACTTTGTCTCGCCAAGAGGTTTGGGCAACTCATAGCTCGACCACTCAATTTGGCTCAATCGATCCAATTTTATTAGAACTTGGTTTTTTGTGTATTGGTGGCATGCCGTAATATTCCATGTACTGTGTCATGCTATTTGCATGTATTAATGAGCGCATTTGCATATTTTCTCTCCGCCATTTTGCTCCAGGCCGGGGGCTTGCAAGATTTAACTTGCAGAATTTTTCTTTTTTTTTAATTCACCTCTGAATAATAACATATTTATCATTTGATGTGCTATATTGTCAAAAAGTTGGACATCATTTATCACAACATTTATATATTTGAAAATGTTTACTAGTCTTTGTCAAAGACGCCTCGCATTTTGTCCCACCAACCGCGGCGCGCCGAAGGCGCGGTCGAACGCGAAGCGTGAGGCCGGCGGAAGCGAGGCGTCTTTGCGCAAATTGGTATTTCCCTGTGCACGCATAAAGTGTCAATCAAAGTAGTCGTCATCGTAAGCCCCGCCTAATTCATCGATTACAACGTTTTCAGATACTGGCCAAATCGTGACTCGTCCCGTCAAAATTACGAATCGTTTTTTGCACGGCTTAATTAGCATACGATTCAAAGCAAAAAATCGACGAAGTTCTTGACAGCTGCGATTGTCGAGTGAGTCCTACGGTATGTGAGATGCATGGCGGATGGGCTAGTTGTAGCCCAGCTACTTGCAGAAATAAAAGTCCCCAGTAAAGCTAGAAAAGTTTATTCCCACCCTCCCCTGCACAAACACACTGAATATAACTGACTAGGGCATACGTCAGTCAATTTATCAAATATTTGTAGCTGTCAGTGACCGTCAAATTGCCACGCACAAGACATGACAAGTGATTTTGAACCAGTCAATGGAAATGATGAATCCTGACCCGCGTATCACCATGCCACGCAAATGTGATGTGTGGCGAACATCCAAAAATTCACGCCAAAATGAGTCCATGTTCACCAATTCACGCCGAGAATTAGGGGACACGCACATCCTAGACTAGTCTAGACATGAACTTACCTCGGAACTTACCATGTCTTGACAGGCACCTATTACTGCACAATTTAGGCTAAACTTTCGGCCGACCATGGCTGAACGATGCCATGAAACTACGTGTAAAATACAGAATTCCTTCACTACAATGACTGAATTCACATTAGGTAAGCGAATCACATCAGTACACGTAGCCGTAGCTTCAAATACCCTCATGATGGTCATATTCAGCACAGTACCGTACGTGTAGCGAGCTCGAATAATCCTACACCCTGTACACCGGGATCCTACAGTGACACTGACAAAACGATGCATGTTAAATTCCACCATGATTTCACACGTTCCGTTTTCACAGCAGCAAAAGTGTTCGCCATTTTAACATTCCCAAGCATGCATCAGGGGACCTGCTGTACTATTCCCCGGTATTCGGCTTTTGTTTTAATCGTTACCAAACCCAATAATTGAATGGTTATTGATCGGTTCCAATAAACTCGTATTCTAGAACTATTTTAAGCGAACGATGACATCATCATTGACCAATCACGATCCTATAGTTTTTCGGAAGCAATACCCGAAAAACAATGAGTAACAAATGAAAAGGGAATATTTGCGAAAAGCCTTTGATTACGACTGAACTTTGGCGTCCAGAGAGGTCGGACTCACACAATGGAATACATAAGCAAAGCCTTGATAAAAGGCTAAATGTGTAACAAAATAGAAGCAAAAAACAAAAAATAAGTCCAGAGACCATTAGTTTTTCCTCTCAAGATCTTCTCAGAAATATTTATGCTACCCCAAAGAAAAGATTCTTAGTTTCACCATTTCTGTACATGTTTCAATAGAGAATGATTCAGGGCAGAGTGACCCTCCTTTAAAGAGTCCACAGAATCTGGACAGGTTAACGATTAATGCAGGGGTTCTCAATAGCGGCCCGCGGGCCATATCCGGGCCGCTACCTTGATTTTTGGCCCTCGCGGCTCTGAAATATAAAGGGAACTTCATGTGCATTTGCCCTCAAGAGGGACTTTCAAACTTCTCTGCATCTCTTGCCCTTCGGCTAATATAATTAAGAACCCGTATAATGTACGAGTCTGTGTAGGCGGCTAACTATACCTTTATTATTAGATGTACAGTGGTCTTCAATTGCAGAGGGCTGAAGTTTTCTAATAATCTTAAGGAGTGCTCTCGAAGACTGACCAATAAATGCATATGTGTGTGTTTGTGTGCGGCACACAATTTTTAAAAATACAAATCGTTAACAATTTTTTATCTCTTTTTGTTTTTATTTCAAATTAATCCAGAGAATGAGGTTCCAATCATGATCTCTCAGACATATTTATGCTACCCCAAAGGTTCTAAAGTTCACATTTTATGCAGATTTCCAATGGAGAATGAGTAGGGAGTAGGGACCTTTAAAAGTCCACACAGAATCAGGACAGGTAAACTATTAATGTAAGAGTCTGTGTTGGAGGCTAACTATACTGGCAGCCTGAAGTGGACCCACACAGACATTTTAAACTAGCGATCTCGCCGTCTTTATCATGTGTTATTACAGCTAAACTTTGAGTATTTTGGAATCCTTACTATTAGATGGACAGTGGTTTTCAATTGCAAGGGCTGAGTTTTCCTAATAACTTAAGGAGTGCCTCTCGAAGACTGTACCCCATATATGATATGTGTTTGTATGTGGCAAGCGACAATTTAAAAATACAACACTAACAATTTTTATCTCTTTTTGTTTTTATTTCCTATTCTCGAGAGGGAATGGAGTGGGAATAACTCGGTATACTGTGGTCATCTCCATCACCTTTTCCACTTCAATCAGTAAGTGAAAATTTTTCCATTTGTTTACCAATGTCAAAATAATGGCGGATAAACATTTTAGCAACTTCTTCTCCGTGTCCCTATAACCAAGACACAGCATGTGTATTGGTTATTTTATATTTTCCTTAAGAGTTTTATTTTTAAATTTTGCAAAAATCACAAATCGTTGAATCGGTGGTGATAACTCATCCATGTCTTCCATGACCCAATCCGATCCGCTTTTTTAATAGGCTGCTGTAGAATGATGGCAACAGGAGTGTTATTTTCTGATATTTGCCTACCCCCTCCATTTTAAGATATGTACAAAAGGACGGAAATGACCAGCATTATAGCTGGATTATGATGTAGGCCTATAAAGTTCAAAAAATACCAACCTTTTGGTGTCAGTCAATGTACAGCTTATATGTTCAAATATTTCAAAGAGGCTGGGGGGAAGTGGAGCTTTAGAATTATCTTCCAGTGAGGTCAAATTCAATAGGGGATCACAGGGATCAGTAGGTATCTGACCCCCTGTGTAAACCCAAAAAGTTGTTTCCAGTAGCTGATGTGCTTTTGATTTAGAGCCATTTTGACTGCATTTGTTTTTGTTTTTTATTTGCTGAACTAGAACTTTTAATTTTTTTAGACAAAATGCTCAGGATGGACAATTTTTTTAAATATAAGTGAGCCCCAAATATTGTCTGTTTTCAGTGGTGTGTTTACAAAATGAATTGTTGGCGTATGATAGAATACCTTTCTCTTTTGTTTGCAAAGATTTGCAAATTTGACATCTTTTAAGCTGTTACAACTTTCCTTCTCAATAATTATTGATTTCTTATAAAGGATAGGTATTATTTTTTTTTAAATGTTAGAATAACTTGACACACCTTCATGGAATAACATTTTACATCATTGCCAAGTTTTCATTGTCCTGCAAACTGCAAACAACATGAATTTTTTGCACCTGGCCACGAATCAAGTGAAAGATATTTCGGTCTTATTTTGGTCCTGCCTTATGCAACACGTGGTGGGGAAACCCCCTCCATAAAGGTCGCCTATATTGCCGCCCCCGCTTTTTTTCACCGTCTTTGACAACAGAGGGCACTGTTTTGTCCTTCTCTGGTCTTAGACACCCACTCGACAATATTTGGTGTGGTGCTCTGGGCTCTGTTAAGTGCTATTTTCCAGAAGCCTTTGGACTTCCGAGGTATGTGTGAACATGCATTCACACATGTGTGCTGGTGTGAGGGATTTTCCGGCTTGTTTCTCTGGTTTGTGTGTTTTGTCTTATCTGATATGTCATGTTTTGATCTCATCGCACAACACAGCATAGAAAAGGGCGGAGCGTAAGGAGTCACTGGCCACATTTTTTGGAAAATATGAATTTTTAACGGGGTATGGCCCGTTTCCGATATGAAGTTTTCATCTTGATAGATTGGCCTTCACCCCAAAAAACCCCACCTGTGAAGTTCTGCGCCAATATTTCATGGGTTTTCATGTGAGAGCAAAAACGTGAATTGCGTAACCCCATAGAGTACTGTGTAAAATTAATATTGGTCGACCAAATTGGGGTACATTTTCGCTCATTACTTCCAAACCAACATCCTTTGGCCCTAAGATTTCACAGGTTAAAGGAGAAAATATTAGTTTTCTGCTGATACCAAAATGTGAACACTTCGTAAAATCTGGGCTCTGGGGATCGAGGCTATTAGCGATCGTGCCATGGACCTTTAACTTTGCTCGCAAATGATAGTCTGGGACAAATGGAAGAATAGAGATATTTTACCATACAAATAACATAACCCAATCAGTAGGGACAGTTAACCCTAACCCCGTCCGAGAACAATGAAATGCAATAACCCATCAATACCGGTCGGCAATTGATTCGCATTTGCATCTCGGACTTACAACTATTTGCTTGGGGGGCTTTGGGGGGGTGTTGGGGGGTGTGTGTGGTCGGAAAATGACTCTCATTGCACCTCGGACCATTATCCCCAGAGATGAATGATCTCATTGCATCTCGGACCGTTTTCCCGCAGGAGATGAATGATTCCCATTGCATCTCGACCGTTAACGACTTTACGCCCCTTACTCCGGTGCCGGGAAAACGTCCCGATATGCAATGAAATGCAAAATTGTTTCTCATTGATTGCTCTGTACGTCAAAATAAAAAAAAAAAAGATTCTCATTGCATCTCTGACAAGATTCGGCAAAACCCCCGGTGACGTTTTAGGGTTAATAAGAGGGCTAAAGACATCCAGGTAACTTTGTAGGCTCTTTAAGAGTTTGGCCATAACCGCAGCCTATAACTTTAATCACACATTTGTCTATTTATGAATATCATGACTCGTACTCATGATATGAAAACCACAAGGTCACAGAACGTCAAACAAGGTGCATGCCATGGAATCAACTTGGTGTGGTTTCTTGTGTCAAAGGCAATTCCCGACGTCTGCTGAATAATGTCGCTGAAATCAATTAATCAAATCGCTCTGTTTACCCATAAGTGCCACTATTTGTGCGTTATAATTCAGGTGAGAGCTAATTATATAAAAGCTTTCACCATTGCAAAAATATCAGTTTGAAAAAATTCAAAGGTGTGCGTGTCTCTTTAAGAATGTAAGTGCACAGGAAATATCAAGAAGTGACAACTGCACACCCATATTTTAAAAAAAGCCACAAAGGTCACTTTTGGATATTTTTGTTATAAAAGGTTCAAAATTTAGAGATATTTTGACCTGAAAGTCAAAGGACCATTTTAAGGTGGGTTAGGTCCACTTTACCAAAAAATGTTCCATTTTTTCAAAGTCCCGCACCACCCCCACTGCCCAAAATAAATCCTGTGTTCACGTCGCTGTACCTTGAAATATCTGCTTTATGAGGGAAATTATGAGGTGAGTGGCAGACTATTATTCATGTGATTTTTATTTCGGCCCCTTTTGAAATCCTGTGAGTAGTGGAACTCCGTGGAATGTTATGCCAACTAAGTTGACGCCTGCATTCTTTCCAGGAATGTTAGCACGGTTGAATGAAAAGGTTTATGTTGTTAGGTCAGTTTTATGTTTCAATTCATCATACCAAGAGTAATTTTCCCAACAGACATGCAAATAAAATGTTCATTGTGTCAGGTGGGTGAAACTGTAACAAATGCCATAGACGATTTCAATATCGATAGTAATAGCGGCAGCCATTTCGATGAGCTAACTAATACTCTCTTAATTATGCAGTATGGCGTATTGACCAGGGATGACGTAGCATAAATTTCACAGTGCCACGTACGACTGGCAATCAATGAGCTCTTTCATGCAGTATGCCTCTACTTTCTTGATTGACCTATCCCGATTTATTTATTTAGGATCCATGATTGTATGTGTTACATTCAGTTTTATTCATCATATCATAAGAAAATTAATAAAAAAAAAAAAAAAAAAAAGGCATCAAAGGTCAACATTTCCCGAGAATCAGGTCATTCTGCTGATGAAGACTGCAGTTAGCAGTTGAAAATTCCAGGTACGCAATTTTCATGTGTTGTGATCAAAAGTTAATCATCTCAAACGATTCTTTGGGAACACTCTACTTGTACAGTTGCAATCTGGTGTGCTGCTCTTTGTCTTACAGCTATACGCGAAAGCAGGCGAGACTTGTGGTTCGAGAACCGCCTTGTAGTTCAATTCATCATACCAAGAGTAATTTTCCCAACAGACATGCAATAAAATGTTCATTGTGTCAGGTGGGTGAAACTGTACAAATGCCCATAGACGATTTCAATATCGATAGTAATAGCGCCAGCCATTTCGATGAGCTAACTAATACTCTCTTAATTATGCAGTATGGCGTATTGACCAGGGATGACGTAGCATAAATTTCACAGTGCCACGTACGACTGGCAATCAATGAGCTCTTTCATGCAGTATGCCTCTACTTTCTTGATTGACCTATCCCGATTTATTTATTTAGGATCCATGATTGTATGTGTTACATTCAGTTTTATTCATCATATCATAAGAAAATTAATGATACCTTATTCCTCACAGCAAAGTTATCAATTTGTTCTCATGTCTAAAATCTCATTTAGTTTCTCACATAGGCTTCAAAGGCTAAAGCAACTCTTCTGATCACTGCAAGTAATACCTGTTGCCGCATTGAGTAAACACTTACAGCCCCCTCTGGTACTTGGAACTGCTTCAGCAGTATACCCACTCATATAGTCAATATATAATAGGCAAATATAGGTTAAAATAACATGGTTGGACAAGATTGTTGCCCAATTCAATCGGCAAAATCCGAGCATAGCCATTTGGTATTGAATAGGGAATTTGAACTTGAAGATACATTGAAGTTGTTGAATGCTGTTTTCAATATAGCTACTTTGATGCGAGATGGTAGACTGTCGTAAATGAAAACCATTTGAAGTGAATATGGTCAAATTACACAACACACTGCCAAACTGACTTCAGGCAAAAAAATGTCTCAAAGTTAGCTGATATGTGATTTTCTCTTTGAGAAATTGAAAAGGTAATATTTTTGAACTATCAAAATCCCTTCCCCAAATTTTTACATCAAAAATCTGTGAAAACTTTGCTCCAAACTCAAATGTTTGATGGAGAAACACTTGCAATTAGTATTTTTTTTCAAATATGCTTTGAATAGCTAATACTAATTTGGACTAAATTTGATTGAAATTGAAAATGAAAAAAAAAAAATAAGGGGGAGATTTCCCTCCTAATAGCAAAATGTACTGGGAATGTGGTTTCCAATTTCCTCATGTTTTCCAGATATGCATGCTATGTCTAATAACCTGAGTAAATTTTTACGGAATTATATGGGATGTGACCCCCAAAAATGTCATGAGTTGCATTTTTATAGTCATCTTGAACTATTGATATTTGACTACATGGTGTGGATTGCATGCTGTTGGACATAATGTTGACTGTGCAGATATGCAGATAGCACCACCTCCCCACAGTACAATCTTGATCCTAAACTTATTAACCTTAAACCATGATTGTAACTGCAACTTTGCTCTATATACATCAGAAATGGTTAATACTCGATAAAGAGCCGTGTGATCAAGATACTTAGACATTTGGTGATGTGGGAAAACTTAAGAATACATAGATAATCTCGCTTATTTATGCCTTGAGTTATGATTCGTCACTTAAAATGTTACCGCCATAGACATCTCTTGAACTTGAAAGCGCTGGAGTGCGGTACTTGAATGAGATAAGATAGAGGCGAAGCCCATGATGTTCACAGTGATGTTATGCCAAATGTGATGTACATTTGAGATGCAAGTTGAGAGGGTGACTCTCCAAGACTCAACAGGTCTTGTAAAATATTCCAAATTATGTTAGCTTTCCAAGTGCTGTGATGTGTTAACCCTCCAGGGTACTAATGGTTGATTTTATTATTCATAGAGCTATAAAAGATGAGGGAAAAGTGTTCTTCCCACAATGCATTTCTTCCAATACAAATTTTGCACTGGTTGTCACATGAGTTTATAGTGACATTCCTCTCAATCTTGTGATTTAAGTACTTTTGGTTACTATAATCTCATGTGTCAACCAGTGCCAAAATTGCATTGGAAAAAATAAAAAAATACATTATGGGAAGAACATTATACCTCCTCTTGGGTTGTAGGATGTTAATTAGCCAATTTAGAGACATGGTAAGGAAAAGCTTTTAGAGCTAAAAAGGCATAAAAGTTTTTTGTGTGTGTGCATGATATCAACAATATACAGTTCCAGATTATATTGCATATGGGATTGATTCAGCATGAGCTGTATTAAATCGGGGGGGGGGGGGCACTCACATTTAAATGGATATGGGTATAAGCTGGTGCCTCCAAACTCAGGGGCATTTGGTGACAGAGGACTCAAAAAAATAGGGGCTTTGGGTGAGAGATGGCCGAGATGCCCCCAAAAGGGATTTTTTTTTCGGGTCCACAACATTTGCAAAATTTTCCAAAAAAATGAGGTCTTTGTGGGTGGAACTTTCAAAATCCCCCCCCCCTTCCATACAGGGGTCTTTGGGTGAAATTTTTAAATTAATAGGCGAGGTGTGGGTGACAACAATGTGAAAATTTGGTTCTTAACACCTTACATACAATACATCCAAAATGGGACCCCCCCCCCTGGAGCCCTTGCAGGGGCCGACTTGACTGGAAAACTTATCTTTTGGTGTCGCTCACATTTTTGGTCTTGACACTTTGGTATATGAATTGACTAACCACAATTTCCACTCTAATTTTTCAATGGCAGTTTGCGCAGCCGTACTTATTGTCTATCCTGTTGTCATGTAGCAGCCATTTTTAAGAAAAGAATTCTAGGTTTGAGTTTAGTCCAGCAACATCCCTTGTCATGTCAGGTGACTCCATTAAGAATGTGCATACTGCCCTCTATTGCCTGCCCAGCCAGTGCCTCTAAAACGGAACATTATTGTAGCTGCTATGCAGTAACACTAAGCGATGTGTGTGTCGATAGAGATCATTGTACTGATTATACACTGGGATAAAAACATTGTTTTTTGTTCAGATTATATTGTTTTTTTGCTTAAATTTATTATTATTATTTTTAATCTGAACCATGACATATTATTGATGTACCATATACTGTAGAGGAGCAGGAATTTCATGTGTATTTAAGAAGGTTCACAAAAATTAACACCATGAAAATAATTGTTATACAGCATGCGATATTGACATTTTATAGTACAGGAATGTTCCAAATGTCACCCTCCCTTTGTAGGATGACTCTGTACAGTCAATCAGATATTTCCCAATGGCTATTTTCCACAGTGGTTACTCCTGCCAAACCTCAATCAATTTCAAACTATAAAATGCCTTTTTGACCAGATAGGATACAAGTCCAATCTTTAATAATTGAGATCTGCTTGCCTTTTGTCCATCTCTTGTCCTTCAAGTTTGGGTACTGTTCTCATTTAAAAATATACCTTATTACACAGATTGATTTTCATTCCAAAAAAACACATTGCACAGTATTTTTAAATGTCGTTATATCTAAAGCATTTGCATGATAAGGCCTAAAAACATTTGTTTCCATAACAGAGTAAAAAATTAGGTTTCAGTCGTCGGATTTTTTTAAAGATGAACTTCTCACTGGTTAGCTCAAAAATGAATACAACATGCTACTTTTAAAGCTTTTTCATAATATAGCCGAGGTCTTTTATTTACCTGTTATAGTTGTTTTGTTTGTTTTGGTTTTGATTTTTTTATCTTTTGGTGGTCACAATAACAATAATTGTAAATGAAAATCATGGGTCATCGGCAGAATCTTTTAATATTAATTTGCATAAAAATTGAGTCGGTGCAGGTTTTTTCTAGGGTTGGTCGGGTTGCGGCAAACAAACTTTTTTTTTTTCCTAGCAAGTCAAGATATATTCAGATCTATATGCCCTGTATTCACAAAAGCAGACCAACTTTTCGTCCTTTCTAGATTGGAGCTACTGCTAGTCCTACATCATGATTTCTCTTTCTCACGCACTCTCTATTGAATGAAAAGAAAAAAAGAAGTAATTTTAGAACTAATCTAACCTCTACTCATTCCCCCTTCCATTGCATCCTTGGGTAGTAGATGGGAAGGAAAAGAGGTCCCATTTGGAAGGACTAACTTGCATTTTATTCCAGGACTAAGCCGGTTTTGTACCGCTAACGGGGGGGTCCGTCACACCACCGAGGGGGTGTGAGGGGTGGGGAGGGGAGGGGAGGGAAGAACTGAATTGTAGAAAGGGGGAGTAAGTAGGGGAGAGGGAGAGAGGGGGCACAGCGTAGTCAGGGGTGGTGAGTCGGGAAGTTGGGGGCATGGAATATACCCAGGGTACAGGAGCGGGGGGAATAGGGGGGGGAAGATAGTTACGAGATTGGGGGGAGGCGAGAAGAAGTCAAGGGGTGTGTGGAGTAAGGGGATGGGGGGAGTTGTGGGGGATGGCGAGGTAGGGGACGGGGTCGTGGGGGGTACATGAGGGAAATTGGGGAGAGGAGTGTGGTTGGGTGTGGGGTTGGTGGAGTGGGAATGGGAGTTGAGTGGTGAACGGTGGGGCGTGGTGAGAATTATAATAGTGACCGTAATGGGGATGATGAGTGGGATAAGAGAGGGGATGGAGGGCAAGGAAAAAGTAGGTTGGAAAACCGGAAAGAGGTAGGATGTGGGTGGGAAAGGGGTGACGAGAGTACGGAGGAGGAAAAGGGAACAGATGGGTGGAGGGGGTGACTAGGGGTGGGGGTCCCTCCCTACCATAATGCTTGTAACCACACCCACCATGCAAGGCGCATGTGCTAGATGTGCCGCCCTTAGGCTCTCCAGAGCCGACAACCTTGTAGGTAGATCTTCTTTTTCATTCCCCCAGGGTAACCAGCTCCCCTCCCTCATCAGATTCCTTTAAAACCAATGGGGTGACAGTTTTAAGCGCCGACGACTCAGCCCTGGGACAGATACTGGTTTAGCCATGATACCGTAGCACCCTCAAAGTAGAGAACTGTACCTTTAACCATGCAACCAATGATATTTTGGCTTGTATATCAATATCTCAGTTTTCTTTATTGGTACAAACCTCTAGAATGGCAAAGAATTCAGCCAAAATGTTTTTACAGATGTGACTAGAAATTACCACAATTTCATATTTGGGCAGTTGAGTTTGGATTGAGGTTGAGATTTGGTCGGTGTACGTTATTTAAAGGTGCTTGTTCCGATCTTTCTTTGGGCCCAACCCACCCCGCTCCCCGATTTAACCGGAATTAGTATCAATTTTGATATCAGATGAAAGCCATATTTTTCTCATTTCAGCTTCTAAATCCATTTCTTTCCAAAGATCCTCTGTGAAAAAAAATGCCGTTTTAATTGTTAACCATCAATATTAGCACGTAGTGAATAGGGCTTTGTACTATGCATTATCACTCTAAATCAAACCGCAAGTTTTGTTTCCCACGGTAATTGTGGTCAGTGGTATACAAGTGTCAGACTCCCATATCAAGTATAAGTGAACACGATAGCCAAAAATTGGAACAGCACCTTTAAGGATCCCGAAGCAGTAATTACTGCTGCGTCTTGCTAAGTGTTCTCTTGATGTAGGTTTTAAGGTCTCCACTCAATTACAACATATAATTTTATGTTTTGTAGGAAGGGTCATCACCAGCATAAGTTAATTCAAAAGTCAGTGAATCAGACATAACAGTTTAAGTGATACTTGTCAGCAGCGGTAATTGTGTTGCATTACAAAAGCCTTAGTGTACTGTAAAAACTAATTTCCGGTTACTGTAAACAACCATATTTTAGCTTGTAGCATATCAAAATGGGGAAATCTCCTTCAAAGTAGTTGCAGATGAGTTGGAAAAATACAAGGTTTCTATGATCCCAAATCTCAGGTGTGATACAGTAAAAGTGGGGGTCGAAGCTGAGGATTGGGCGGTTGCCCTTTAATGCTAAAAAAGTATTGTTTCCGTATTTTAGATAGCTGTGACTATGTGAATTCAAAGAGTAGGTAAAATTGGTTTTAAAAATTAAAATAATGACATCAAAGAAAAAAAAATGTGCCTGAATAAGGACTCACAGGTTCACTAATTCATGGGATTGGAATTTCTCTGTTTTTGATTTGCAGTTCCATTCATTTGATCTATTACACAAATAACATGATTGGATCTTATCCAAAGGGTTATTTTGAACTTATTCCATAAAGCATTGCAATATTTGAGTGCATGATTAAGTAATGATATGCCGTAAAAGGGGAGAAAGTTGAATTGCAGTGGTTTTTTTTTAAGAAATTGTTCATCCTAAAATTCCTTCACCTTTTTCCCTCTCCCCTTTGCCCTTTCCTCCCCCCTCCCCCTCCTCCTGGCACTAAAAACAGTGATTACCAAGGCAACCGGTGGAACAAAATGTCCATGTCGTCTATTGACATGCTCCATGTTAAATGGTGTGAACGACGTTTGCATAAAAATTAGCTCAATACATGTATACGATAGTATTATTATGCATTCTGTATGCTGCAATACCGCAGTGTGATTGGCGTTACTGTCCAACACTGCACAATACGGCCAAAATATCTTTGGCCAGTTTGGCATGCAACTCTCAAGGCAAAATAACTTGTTTTATTAGTTCTGAAGTCTTTTAAACTATTTTTGTCAAGTCAGCTTCTTCTGCATATAATAATAATGGGTGCCTTTTTTGGTTTGATAACAGAAAATATCGCCCTCCCCAAGAAAATATCAGCCGTTCTTCGGACTTGCCCCATTATTTGATTTAGGCTCAGGCGATTATTTTCTGTTATTAACTCAGCCATCCAATATTAGTAAGTATGGCCCAAATTAGCTCATAATTGGTTCAATTCCTAATAAATTTGGACAAAAATGAAAATGTTATTTCATTTCATCCCGATTTAAGCCAGAAATAAATATGCGTTACAAGTTCGAAAAACTAACGTTCAATCAAAACAATACACTTAAATCAAAAACTCACTTTCCAATAATTGTTTGTGGGTGGTTGTTTGTCTGGTGTTTTGTTTTTATGTTTCTTGTCGTTGTTTGGGAAATAGAAGCTATTTTACTCAACGTTTCAGATAGAAGCTTACCAGCTGTGTTTAAAAGTGCATGTTCCGATCGTCTTTGGTCACCCCCCCTGATTACCCGGAGGAAGTGGATCGATTTTGATATCAGAGAAAGGCCGTATTTTTAACCCACCAAATGATGGGTATGTTTGCTATCGAGAGCGGCGTTTTAATATGTCGGGTCTGTTAGCGAAACTATCTTTTTTGTCGGCCATTTTAGGTATGTTCCGGCCGGAAATTCGACAAAATGTTCTAGAGGTGGTGGGCCGTGTGTGGTAGGAATTATTTTTAATTTTAGTGACGGCAGTCAGTTTGGGAAGGTTCTGCTTTTTGGTCAGCGTTGGATGCCTCGCGTGTCGTCTTTTTCCTGAAACGATTGGTTTGTGTGCACGTGTTTAAGCGGTGCAGCTGGGTATCTGCGTCCGAAAATGTAAGGTAATAGTGCTAATTATACTTACCCTGGTGCTTCCAAGTGCTACCAAGAAGTGGGCCAAGGACAGAGGTCAATACGATTGCAAGAGTAGCCACATTTGCATATTCTACTTGCAGCCGCCCTTGGAGTCAGTACGGACTGTAACTACGCCCTTGAGCAGAGTTTAGGTAAACCACCCCACCCTGGATGAGAGCACAAAAGATTGAATGAAGTCGGCTGTGATGTAAACAAACAGTTAAGATAGCGACGAAAATCGACGGACACAACTCAAGTTTACTATGATGTAACTCCACAATGATGCCTACTTGTTGGCTATTGTGTTTATTCACATGTTTTAAGTTTGTTAGGTGCACCTATTTGTTTGACTAATTGAATATTAAAGACATGCAATGTAGAGAGAACATTTTAAGGTTTTTTGGGGGAAGAGGATGGAAGTGGTGTTAAATATAAATGGAGTTCATGTTACGAAGGCGTACGGATTGTATGCACTGGCGTTTGTTAGGGGTTTGTTTCTGGCTTCACCGATTGCTATAATTTTAGAATGTAGCTATTTTCCTTCTTTGGAGAAAGAGCTGGTGATGGATTTTGATGCAAGCTCTCCCCTAATTTGTAATGGGGGTGTTAATGCATCGGGCTGTTGCCAGGCGACAAATCACCTCGGACTTTCAGCGGTGGAGTGAACCATTTGCACTATAGGGTATACTTTTGGTGATCTTTAGACTGATAAATATGCTACTAGATATATACCTTTAGAATCTGGTTTTCAAATTTAATAGGAACAGAAGGTAGCTGTTGTGTAAAACAAAATATTATGCCTATGTTGTCTTATTATGTAGCTATTTAATTATTAAAAATTGGCCGTTCAAGTCTTGGACTGACACATAACGTAGCAACTTGTTGCGGATTCCTTGGCTGATTATGAGGGTTGTTTACAAAAGAATATCATACATAATTGGAATATCGCACTTACTGGGCAGGAACAGACCTGTTGTTATGGCCTTCGTACGGTAGGTAGTCTTGATGCGAAGACAACGGAATTGAACCGCACGCTAGTGCATTCAGACTGTTACTAGTCTTTAATTAGCGCTTAATTGCAGATAAGGGACAAGAACACGCAGAAATTTAGGATGTATTAAATATCCCTGTGTTCTTAATATGTACATGGTGTCATGTAGTAGAAATGCTATGCTGCATAAGTGAAACGATAGGACTTATAATCAAGCCTGAATGAGTGAATTTCCCTCGTTCCCGAGCGATGAACATAATCTATTTTAACCAATGTCACTCGAGAAATTTTGACAGAGTTCATCCTTTGGGAGAGGCAGAAAAAGAAAAGATGTGGCCGATACACCTGTTCATGAACGAAATAATGATGGCATTTCATGTTTTGTACATCACTTTGCATATAGAAGTTGCAAAGCAGATCGGACTTACAAGAATGATTTTTCTCTGAGAGGGACTATATGTTTCAATTTTAATTTCCACCGCGACTGTATTCTCATTCAATGCCAGAAAGTACAGGTAATAAGTGACACGAAAGGAAGGTTTGGAACAAATGAAGATGTATAAAAAAGTACTGCACAACCACACTGCATTTTATGCTTTGTAGCGTACTGGTCTTCCGCTGTAGTATTTGCACGCTGCTTTCATGGAACAGTTGCGTAAGTACTTTTGACTGCAACATCCCATTAGAAAGCTTAACACACGCCAGCGACACATAAATCTCAATTTAATTTCATTTCAATGTTATTAAGGAGCAGGCAAATAAAAAAACACAAAAAGCACATAAGCATAATACATTTCTATAGCCTCTTCACAATGCTTTTTACTTTAAAAAATACTGTTATTATTTAATGCAAATGTTAGAAGAATAGTAGCCAGGAGTAAATAAGACATATTTATCGTGTCGCTTGATAATCGGAGGCCTCCCAAGTGAGCACACCCTGCTCTCATGATTACAGGTAGTTGTCGCCACGCCCAAGGGAGATTAAACCCGAGCCGCAGCTGAAAAATCGGAGGATCCGTCACGCGTCAGTCTCGCATAGATACGCAGCGCAATTGAGGCAGGAAAATGTCACGCTAAATGATAATCTTTGTTACGAGCTGTATTGTCGGCGAACTTTTTATTATTAACCTAGACTTAAAATATGATAAAGAGAATTGGAGAATAACACAACCTAATTAAAATAAAACAATAACAGGGAATATGTTTAGCTACAAAGGACCCACCTTCATAAAATGGTCGGACCAAATTAGATGTGCAATGGGGAATTACCCAAACTTGATTAAAAACACGTTTTTCCATCTCCACATGCCCGGTCCACATGTGGATGGAAAAGGCTGGCATTTTGTTTAGTGTGACATAGCAAAATAATACCTAGCCTATATCACGCGCCCCAGGTCTTTATATTTGTATTCACATTGTAAATGAGCAATTATTTGCCCCAGCATCGGTAATTATAGGTTTTATTGTGGGTTCGATAACCAAGATGTTTGAAAATTTATCAGTATATTGTTCCCGCTCCCACAACAATGGTATAACCATAAATTTGCATGAATGCCGAGGGTCAGGTGCAAGATTCATCGGCACCTGAACCTTGCCTTGTTTGTCAGGGCGCTGGGACCATAGGGCAGGTCAACACCAAGTTGAGCAAGATGAATGGTCAGTGTCGTAGTCAAAAACCATACAAAATTAGCGTGTCACATTCCATTCAAAATTTTAATTTGGAAATCTCAATGTACATACACATTATTGGAACGTGATCTCATGAATGAATGAGTGAAGGAGAACTTGTATTTTGAATTGTTTTTAGGAAAGTCACGTGCATGTTTATCATGGAGTACGGCGTATGATAATACTAAAACACGTCATACTGAATGTCGAATGTGATTGGCCAAAGATAATTAAGCGTGTACAGTTTTAGGATGCATGATTGACAGATTTCGCTGTACATTCGCCATCGGATATTAGATAATATGTGACTCGCAGCAGGTCTCATAGATCCAATTTTCTTAATGTTAATCAAAAAATTCCTTAAAAATAACAATGGAAATCTGTATAAAACAGGGACGATTGCATTTTTAGAATGGTGGCAACTTGGGCTTTTGATGCCCAAAACAGTGTCCAAAAATTTGAGAGCCACGTGGCACATGTACCCAAGTATGATTTATTGTCCCAGAAAAATCTAAAACTCCTTAATTCTCGAGGTATATCCGGATACCTATGCCGTGTCTCTAATTTGATCGATCTCTCCTTTACGTTAACACGAACCATTAGGCCTATTAATGTTGGATAAATCCCAGTAACTGGACAAACACAGCTGTCGGATGGACGTCCGCAACCAGTAGCAATTGCGAGAAGTGCTGAAGTAGCGTCTTGATTCTTCCAATATACTTGGATCGCAGGCATTGAGACTACAGTGGGGATGTATTTACCATTGAACCAATTTAAATATAGCTGAGAAATATGCCAACAAGATTGACAAAAATCGGGACACAAAGTGGAAGGTTCAGAGCAGGGAAAACTCTCCGAAATGGAGGGCCGGTTAATGTGACATGATTTGACAAGTCGACAAAGGTCAGGGGAGGGAAATAAAGGGGAAGGCCGCTAAATAGGTCGAAAACGGTAATAAATATTTTCTACCCAGTTCGGCCTATAAATCGTTAATATAGTAAAATTCGTGTAAAAATTTATTAATCTGGACTAATAGGCATAAAGAAAATCGGTTATCTTGAGCATTTTTATTCCAAATCGTATCATATACCGGCTCATTGTTTATTCCCTGTGTGAACGGGCACTTTTGTGGAGTGTGAGAGAATCAGTGCGCACGGGGCACCATCTTCGTTCCCACTGCTCGCCCAGACCGGATCATGCTTATTTCGAGATGCAAATGCTACATTCATTAATTCCTTATCGTCAACGTTCAGCTTTTTGCATGATTAGAAAATGTATCCATAACAGGGCCGACTCCCACCAATATGACGATCTGAATGTACGACTAGAAAACAACACAAGAATGGGGAAGTCTTTTGCCTCAGGGGTCCCCAAACATTTACACACACACAGTGTGTACGGAGCGGAGCCAAACAAGGTCGGTACATCGCCGTGAGTTTACAATGTCTCTTATCGAGAGTTCGGCGCCAAAAAAACAGCTGGGTTTCCCCAGGGGGTTGCCCCAATTTAGCCGGACGAAACGAGTAAAACATGAGTTGGGGAACCACTACTGGGGGGCCCGGACTGGGGGCCACGATTACTTTGCACCTGTTATGTTTTTATGGCTTGTGGATGTCATAACAGAAATGGCAGTCAGGTCAATAAAGGCATCATAATTAATATTTCTTAATAAAAATCCTCCGTTTTCCATATAACAAAAATATTAAAAAACACATTGAGAAACAATGTCTACACACTAGAAGAGAAGGGGAGATAGGCCACGCGTATAGGTCTTGGATTGGGCCAAGGAACATACGGTCACGAAACTAAGTGTGTAGATGTCGCTTAGGCCGGGCAGATCAACTCGATTGGTTAGTGGATTCAAGGTATTGGGGATCATTCAAGCGTCAAAGAATGTCAATGGATAAACACTGGTTTTTCAGAGAACGAGGGGTTGCACGTTCATAAAATGGTAGGGGGTGCCCCTTGACCGTCAGAAGACCAAATTGGTATTGGTCTGGGGATCAACGGTCATCAGGGATCATTCAAGGTCAAAGGAGGTACAATGGGGTAAACTTGTGTATGGACATGAAAAACTTGGAGGTGGGGTTGATTGTTGATGTGAAACTTTAAAGGTTCAACAACAAGGTCATTCGGGGTCATCAAGGTCAAAGGAGATGAAAGTTGTGTCTCGGAGACCGAGAGTCCCACGTTCCTGAAATGGTCTTCGGACGGTCAAGGACAACCACCCACCGATTTGTATTGTTTGTGGATCAAAGGTCATCAAGGTCATCAAGGTCAAAGGAGGTCAAATAGTAAACATTGGTGTACTGGACGGAAATTTGGAGGGTGGGGCGATTGTTGATGCCGAAAATGTGAAAGGTCATGACCAAAGATTAAATCTTTAGTAATACAGTGGTCGTTCGATCTGTCTGTGTGTGGGACTGCTTCTATTTTCTCGGAGACCTAGGGTCACATGGTCCTGAAAAATTGGGGGGGGGGCGAACTGGGTGCACCTGGACCGAACGAAGACCGAGTTTGTATTTGGTTAGTGGATCAAAGGTCATGGAGGTAATTTGAGGTCAAAACAAGGTCACATGGGACCGAGTCTATTTTCTCAGAGACTGAGGTTGAAAATGGTGGGTGGGTTGCCCCTTGACACAGCCGAATACTGAGATGTATGGGTAGTGATCAAACTTGGAAGAAACTTGGAGGGTTGGGTCGGTTTTGATGCCCAAATTTTGAAAGGGTCAGGACAGGTCACTAGGGGTCATTCAAGGTCAAAATGCGGTTAAAACGTTGGGTCTCGGAGAACCACGGGTTGCACGTTCCCGAACTTAGTGGGTGGGTGCCCCTTGACCGTCAGAGGTTGTTTTGGTAGTGTGTCAAAGGTCAGCAGGGGTCATTCAAGGTCATAAGGTCAAATGGGGTAATCATGGTGTATTGACATGAACTTGGGAGAGGGGTCAGTTTTTGATGCCGAAAATTTTTAAGGTCAGGTCAAAGGTCAGTAGGGGTCATTCTAAGGTCAAATGAGGTAAACGGTTTGTTTCTCGGAGATTGAGGGTCGCACGTTCCTAAAACTGGGTGGTTGGGTGCTCCTGACCGGCCGAAGACCAGGTGGATGGTTAGTGGATCAAAGTTCATCGAGGTCAATGAGGTCAATGGGATAAAAATGGTTGTATGGACTTGAAACTGAAGGGGGGCGATTTTTGACGCCAAAATCTTAAAGGTGACAAGAAGGTCATCAGGGCTGGGTCAAAATATGAAATAAAGCAAGAATTCAAGGTACAAAAGGAGATCAAAGGGTAAACTTGGGTGTATCAGACGAAACTTGGTGGGCGTTGTCGATTGTTGATGCCAAAATTTGTAAAGGTCACGACAAGGTCATAAGGGGTCATTCACGGTCAAAAGGGGGTAAAACATTGGTGTATGGACTTGAAACTTGGAGGTGGGGTCGATTGTTGATCCAAAAATTTGTAAAGGTCACAAGGTCATCAGGGGTCATTCAAGGTCAAATGGGGTAAAAATTGGTGTATGGACATGAACAGACAAAACTGGTGGGCATACCTGGAAAAAGTGGAATTTGGGAATGTAATTCCGGGAAATTTGCTATTTGGAGGGTAATTTTTTACCTTAAAATAAAGAAATACATTAAGAATTAAAAGGGGACATTTGGAAATCTTGGAGGGAAATTTACTATCTTAGAGGGAAATTTTTATCATATTTCCCGGGAAATTTTGCATTTTGACAGCCCTTGGGTGGGCGGGGGTTGATTGTTGATGCCCGAAAATGTTAAAGGTCATCAACCAAGGGTTGAATCAGAAAGTATTCAAGGTCAAAGGAAGGTCAAATGGGGGAGGTAATCTTTTGTGTATGGACATGAAATTGGAGGGTGAGTCGATTGGATGCTGCAAATTTTAAAAGGCACAACTAAGTCATTAGGGTCATTCAAGGTCAAAAGAACCACAAAACTCAAGGGATGACTCCAAACTTAATACAATATGCATTCCCTAAAACTTATTCCCAATAGATGGGTTACTGCATCATTGATCAATCGTCTCATCGTCGGCCTGAAATTTGAACCATCAAAATCCATTTCATTCCCAAGAATAAAACAAAAACAACCGCCGTTTTATGTGGTTAACCATCAATATTAGCACAGTATTGAATAGGGCTTTGCCAACATGCATTTTTGGTTTCTACCCATCATAACCGCAAGTTTGTTTCCCACAGTACTTGATGGGGTTTATGTTGCAAAGAAGACTCTCATATCAAGTAGAGAACCAATAACACCATATAAATCGGAACAAGACCTTTAATAGTGTTTGGACCAGAATCAAATAAACCCATAGCATTTTTTTATGAGTCGAACTATCTGGTAATGACAGGCACTGTGTTCAGCTTTGTTTATGTATTCTGTCTATGCACTCTAAAATACAAGCCAGCCCTGGCTCTCCGTTACATCAAACAAAGAAAATGTAACCACTTATCCCTCGGAAACAATTAGGGGCGTTTGTTCATGACCCGAAGAATTCCACCTCGCTGGAGAAGTGAGGTGGTTGAAGGGGAAATGTGATTGATTTAATATCAAGGTTGTAAGTTTGGCCACAAATTTGTATGTAGGGCACGTTTTGTGATTTGATCAAAGAGAAAGCGCAATGTGATTTGAGTAAATGTACCTAGAGGTTTTTGACTTGTTACATTGCCGGGTGCTCGTTCAGATTGTGAATCGAATGTGGGCAAGTGGCAAGGTGGAAGCCTGTTGGTACAGAAGAAGCGAGTGTTGATCAGTAGAGAATTTTATAATGGAGACTGTTCAAGTATTTTGCTGTTTGAAAACAAAAATGCAAAAAACAAATTGTAAAAATAAAAACTACACCTCATGGAAGAGGGTTAGTCGCTGCCTAAGGCGAAGTTAAAATTTGCTGTTGCCAGTTTCCAAAATCAAAGGGTACAAAGCAATCTAAGAAACTTAACCTGGAACTACCACAAAATATGTTGCTACTTGGGTTTCGTCAAGGTATGAGGTGTAAGGTAGTGAAAGGTTCTTGACTTGGAAACTTAGACATTAACTGTTTACACGAATTCTTAAAGTTGTTTTTTTTTTTTTTTGCTAAATTCGAAATTTCAGGTTATATGATGGTCATTCCAATATTACAAATGAATATTTGTTTCATACTGCCCCAGGACACTGTGTTGTAATTTTAGTCAGTTTAGTTGTAGTAGTAGTAAATCAATCCAGTTTGTCCCCGTAAACGGGGTGCCCGGATTCACCTCACAATCACAGCAACTGCACTACTCCTCCTTCCACTCACCCGATTCAATTGCATCCTCCATCCTCAACCAACCCTCCTTACTCCCATCTAAAGCTTGCAAAAAGTATTTGGAACACCACACGCTTTCTTAGTAGCAATCAAGAGTGAGACTTTGCGGTGAGTGAATATAACCATTCTCCACCAAACTCCAAGGGAAAGCAGCAGCTGGAGCATTGTTTTACCATTCACCTTCACCATCAGACAATGTTGAGACCCCTTCACAACACGATGAGCGGGGGACATGTATTTTACACATGAATGCGCTGAAGTGTTCCAAGATTTTAGCGAGGATTGTAGTTCCGTCTTAGGGTATTCAGAATGATCATTAAAGGGATTTTAAAAAGGCAAGCACTCCAACATTACCTGAAATGTATTCTTTCTGCAAACAATACCTGAAAAATAACAAAACATTTGTATCAGTATTTGGGTTTTGCAAGCTCTTTACCACTAAAACAATCGCCTAGGAATATACAAATCAAGAAAAAAAATAACACAAAAAGTATTTGTGTCCACAAAATAAAACTCAAAGTATGGTCATTGACATAATTTTTTTAATGCCAAATTCAGTGTCCTGGGTGGAAGAAATTTGATCATAAAATTTAAATAACGGATTAAATACTACATCTTTGGTGTTTATATTTTGGCATACAACTA
>JAMKCH010016205.1:0-23464 GCA_023653785.1 Ophioderma brevispina
AGGGAAAGAAAAAAATTAGGAGATTACCATACCTGTTTGGACATCCCTAATTATATGCTATGAATAAAACACAAGGGAGGAGATTTTACAGTGCAATTTAACACATTATTATTCTTCAAGCTAAAGTGTGTCAAAATATTATCAAACTATAATATTTAATTGTTAATTGCGCTTAGAGGAGGTATTCACTAAACAATGCCACGCTAAAAATATAATTTTTTTACAGAATTATGTTTTTCTCCTTTTTCTAAAGAATGGTATGATTGATTGTCAATGACCTTCACAAATGTTTGAATTGTCCATTGTACTATGTACTTTCCTGTATTGCTCAGAGTCCTTGATGCTTTGTAGTTTATTGTTGATGTACTTCCATGCATGATCTGTTAACCTTTTTTAACATTGTATCACCATTTATTTTTTTACTTGCAGAGATTGGCTTGACAAGAGAGGCTTAGAACTGAAGTCCTTGCTTTTTGACCTAAATTTGAAGGTGACAAATTGAAAGGCAAGCACACTGTACTAAACATGGCTTCCAACAAAGAGCAGTTTGACAGTGTGATGGAGAAGATGAATGCTGATGATGTGAAGTTTGTTAGGTTTGAGCAGACTGACACGTATGGGGTTGCACGTTCTAAGACGGTAAGGGTACAGCATTTCAAGGAAAAGGCCACTGATGGGCTTCCCTTTCTATTGGGCCACCTTGCTTTTGACCCACAAAGCAATCTTGTCCCTGGAACAGGATACACTGCTGAAATTGGATTTGCAGATGGCTTGATGTTTCCTGACCCAGATACGTATATCACCCTACCTTGGTGCAAAAACACTGGAAGAATCTTGATTGAGCCAACTTTTAAAGGAAAACCAGTCCAGGCTCATCCACGTATCCTTGCCCGCAAGCAGATCGATCGGCTTGAAGAAATGGGCTATTCCCTCCTAGCTGCCCATGAGCATGAGTTCTTTGTTGTCGATAAAGACACCCTTGAGCCTTACACCAAGGGAATGAACATCCGGTCAACCATCCGCAACAACCAAGATGCAGAATTCGTAAATCATCTCCTCACAGATCTTCCCAAAGTTGGCATTGACATTGAGCTGTTTGAAAGTGAGTATGCTCCCGGGCAAATTGAAATGAGCTACAAGCCTTCGTTTGGCATTAAATCTGCTGACACAGCCCACACCTTCCGTACCTCTGTCAAGGAGATTGCTTTACAGCACGGTTATATGGCCTCTTTCATGTCTAAGCCAGATCCACTGAGTTTTGGCAGTTCTTGTCACTTCAATCACTCCCTCTGGGATGTGAAAGGTGAAAAAAGCATGATGTTCGACAAGAATAGCCAAAATGGTTTATCTGAAATAGCGCAATTTTGGATCGGCGGCCTTTTGGCTCATGCACCCGCTTTAAGTCTCCTCATGGCACCGACCACCAATTGCCTGAAACGATTCAAACCCAATTCTTTTGCACCCTCGAATGTCACCTGGGGGTTTGATAATCGCAGCACTGCGCTTCGTGTTAAGGTAAATGGTGAACGAGGCACCTACATAGAGAATAGGTTGGGCGCTGCTGGAGGAAATCCATACATCCTTCTTGCTGCAACTATTGCTGCTGGAATCGATGGCATCCAGCGTCAGATGAAGCCGCCTCCAGATGTCAAGGGTAGTGCATACGAGGCTAAGAATGTGCCACCCAAGACACTTGACCTTTCCTAAAACGAGATGGAGACGTCCTTGGGGTTACTTCACTAATACAATGTTATACGCGAAGTCCTTGGAGAAGATTTCTGCAGATGTTTCGGTGCCTTGACGCTGCATGAGTACGCTTGCCAAAAAGATGGCACAAGCCAAAGGAGACCCTGATGTGAATTGGGAAAATGATCTTTTCTTTGAGTATCTTTAAGTAAATCATACAGAATATTCACATGTATTTTGTTCATATTAATTTACTATGCTCTTACACAAAATTCCACTACTTCTGGACTACTCTCATTTATGTGAGGGTGTATTGAAAGAAGCACCAAGGGCACGCATTCTTTACCATACAGGGTCTGTTGTACCTTTGGGTACAAATCAATGATTACAATTTTTGTAACTCTTTGATTACCACTTTTGAAATACTTTTTTTCAAGGTCCCGAGGACCTTTGCCATTGCCCAAAAGTTGGAAATAGTTTTCGATAATGACCCCTTAACCATTCTAACAGGAAAACAAACATTGCAGTTATGGCCTTACACTAACCATCCTAACCCTAAGGCAAAAAAAAAAAGAATTTGTTCCATGTAGATCCTTATGAATGTGAGGGGGTACAGTAATTCGAGGGTTTACAAACATACGGACGTAACTCAAACATAGAAAAGACATATTAAAGAATTTCTTTAATCTGCTGTAATACTGGGCTGTTTTGATAAATGCGATGTTTAATATTTTCTACTAACAATCTATTCATACTCAAAATGTAAACAAATTAAAAAGCGTCATCTATGGACTGTAAGCAAGCATTATAAGACAGAACATTTTTAAGTCAAGAACCGCAGAGTTAAAGAAATCTTAATAATTTCTTTTCAGTTTGGTTACGTCTTCTGTTTGTCACCCTCATATAACTCTTGCCCAAAAGTCTAAATGGTGATGGATCTAATATAGGTGGTACATAATTTTAATCTGCTTCACTTTCAGAATCTGTAACACATCAAGTGAATGCATCAAACTCATTATATTCTTGTTGAATAGTCAACCAAATGGCAAAAATACTTTAATACCCGCCCACAATGAGATCTGGTCAGATTAGCCGGAGGTAAGTAGGCGGTAAGTGAAATTTTGGTAAAATCGTGTTTGGCAAATTTTCAAATTATGGGTCAAATTGTCCAAATCATGTGTGTCAAATTTCAAATTATGGTCAAAATGGTCCAAATCAAGGTGTCCAATTTCGAAATTATGGGTCAAAATGGTCCAAATCATGTGTGTCAAATTTGCAGAAATTAAAGGGTCCAATGGTCCAATCATGTGTGTCCAATTTCGAAATTAGGGTCAAAACAATGGTCCAATCATGTGGTCCAATTGTCGGGGGAAATTATGGGGTCAAAATGGTCCAAATCATGTGGTGTCAAATTTCAAAATATGGGTCAAAATGGCCAAATCATGTGTGTCAAATTTTGAAAATTATGGTCAATGATCCAAATCATGTTGTGTGTCATTTCGAAATGTAT
Source organism: Ophioderma brevispina (assembly GCA_023653785.1). NCBI lineage: Eukaryota > Metazoa > Echinodermata > Ophiuroidea > Amphilepidida > Ophiodermatidae > Ophioderma > Ophioderma brevispina. The sequence goes on from JAMKCH010016205.1 coordinate 3,197, forward strand.
GGGTCAAAAATTTTGACTCAACAATGGTCCAATCATGTTGTCCAATTTCGAATTATTGTCAAAATGGTCAAAATCGTGTGTGTCAAATTTTTCCGAAATAATGGTCAAATGGTCCAAAATCATGTGTGTCCACATTTTGGAAATTATATTTTGACCACTACACCATCCGATTTTCGCACTTCCAACACCGCACGGGCACCATGCGGGGTTTCCTCTGCTTGAATTCACCCCAATGTGCAGATTAAGGGTAGCTTTTGAATTATACTTAATCAAGCGTGGTACAGACGTACAAAGATTTGGGTAGGTTTTGGGGTCGGAGGCCCCCCCCCCCATTAATGCGGATCATCTGGGACCATCATTTGGGCTGTTCGGATTTGTCTATAGTGTGGATTTCGTGGGGGGGGGGCAAGGTCGTGTACAATCACTCTTAGAAATTTGCATGCAATTTTCTTGAAATATATGAAAGGTCCTTCAAAAAGTTTCGTACTAAAATCAGATGTGGTAAATTAATTTAAACAGAATTAGAACCCATCCATGAAATTGGCATGTACGTGTTTGACTGACATAGATCCAATTGTACTATAGGGTTGTACAGATTATTGAATGCTTGAAAGTTTGATAGTGAACATTTACATGATGCAGTGATTTTTTTTTTTAATCCCTGTAATGCTTTTTTCATTGGATGTGGTTGAAATCATAGCTGTTTTGGTACAGAAACAATTTTCATTTATTTCTTTTGTTGCACAGTAATAATCAATGTAACACAGAATGTTTTATTGCTCTTAGTCACTTTATGTTTTTACTATTTCAGTTATGCTTTTCAGCTAGCTTGAAATTTGCTATTATGTGCCCCAAGTAAAGCCAAGGTTCATTAATGATAGTCAAGTCATTACTGAATAATAACTTTGTCTCCTACTTAGCTCAGCTAATTGGAGAACCAATTCTGCAGAGATAATTAACAAAATGCATGGCATCCAGGCTCAAGGATTGGTTCCCATCTTGAAATAGGGTTATTAGTAGAGCTTCACTTAAAGGCCTGACTCAGATCAGATTTCGAAATAATTGGTCCCCCCCCGCCGAGACGAGTTCGGAACGGGGACTATGAAATGAGCAGCGTCCGTCGTTCGTCCGTCGTCCGTTGTGACCCAAATGTTAACCCCATTTGTGTATAACATTTTCTGGAGTTCCGTAAGTGCGACAATGATGTAACTTGGGGTGGAAAGAAGCGGGTTGACGAATTCCTTCTTTCGCGACTGATTAGATTGTGGCCTTAAAATATGCCTAATTAAGTATCTAATTTGCATAATTTATGAGAATTTCCTGCAATGCCTGTTTAAAGTTTTCTGGAGTTCGTCAGGCGTATATGAGGTAACTTGGTGGATTAAGGGGACTGAAGAGTTTTTACCTATTAGATTTTGGGCGTATTTCGGGGCATATTGAGTATGCAAATGAGCTAATTAATATGCAAAAATCAGCGTAATTGCTAGAATATTTTTTTAAACTGTACATTGGATACTCAAAAATTCCTGTGCTGCATAATAGCCTATCATGGGCACACCTTTTTTTGCAATTTGCGAGGGTATTTGGTGATGTGGTTGGGGGGCGGGGGTGGGGGGTGGTATGTGGTAGTGTGTTGGGTTTTTGGGAGGGGTTGGTTGTTTTGAAAGGGGATGGGGTGTTGGGGAGGGGGTGTTGGGGAGTGGGTGGGTTGTTTCGGGGTTTGTGGAAGGGGGTTTGGGTAATTGCGGGGTGTTGGGTAGGGGGTTGGGGTTGCGGGTGTGTTGGGGAGGGGGTTGGGGTGTTGCATGGTGTTTGGGAGGTGGGGTGGTGAGTGTTGGGGGTTGGGAGAGGGGTTGGGAGTGTTGCATGATATTGTGCGGAGCGATGAGAGTGTTGCAGTTGGTTCGGGAGGGGAATGGCGGGTTGCGGGGGTTTGGGACAGGGAGGCGTGTTTTATAGGGGATTGGGGTAGGGTGGGGGTATTGAAGGGGTGTTTAAAGACGTGGTGGGGGTGTTGTGGGGTGTTGGGATGATGGTGGGGTGTTTGGGGAGTTGTGGGGTGTTGGGGAGGGCGTGGGGTTTTGTTGGGGTGTTGGTGAGGGGGTGGAGTGTTGGCGGGTATGGGGAGGGGGTCGGTGTTGAAGTTTGCATTTATCACATGTTATGAAATCGCAACATTCGGGCGGGGACATATTTTACGCATCGGCGTAAATACAGTTCCCCCGCCTTGTTTTTTTTTTTGTTTAGTATTACATGATAGTCCACCTAAAATGCTTAATTCCAAATTCTTAAACACTTGAGATTGGTTTACTCAAATTTCATTGGTTCTTAGCCGTGTGAATTGACGATTTCACACGGTACAACAAAAGCGCGTACGCGTCGGCGCGATGCGCATACGCACTGCTTGGCGCCAATCGCATGCGCAGAGTAACATGACTGATCGATTTAAAATGCTCAGGTATTTCATTGGATAAATCTAACATACTTTAGAAATATGTTACTAACAGCGTATTTTGATGAAAGTGTTAAGAATGAGGAATAAAGGTATCGTTAATTAGCCTCTGCCCTGTGTCTATCGTGTCATATCACACAGGATACGCACTTATTTAGCTTAAAAACAACTCGGCTGCGCCTCGGTGTTCTACTCAAAATAATGCTGTCGCCCATGTGATATAACTCGATAGACAACGGCAGAGGTAAAAAACAATACCTTTATTTCTAAGTAGAGATGAATCGGGTTTCCGTTTCATGCAGTAAACATAAACATTTATGCACAATAAAAAAGGGAGTGACATAGGTAGTGTTTAACAACAATTCCAGATCTGGAATTTTTAACCCAAGTTGTGATTTTCGATATGAAGGACTTGATTTTAAAGCTTAGTTATTTAACACAGTGATAATATATGGACAAGGATTATGTATATGCAAAAAAATGGATTTGTTGACAATGATGAGTGCCCTTATCGGGAAATTTCTGAGTCAGCTTTTAAAGTACTATTTCTAGTTTCCAGATTTTGCAATCTAATGTGTTGAAGCACTTCCAGTCAAGGGGAGATTTTTATAAATTAGCTGAGGATGTCAGAAAGGTACAGTCATCTAATGTACACCTCTTGCTTTCATTTAGGGATGCCTAACCCTTTGCGTTGAGCATTGTTCAAATTCAACAGAAATATTGTTAGTTTTTCTTAAAGATAACATCAAACAGGAGTTATATGGAAACCATTACATTCCATGCCAAAAAATTATGATACTATTGCTGTGCCAGCTATTTTATGCACTAAAAGTGGTTATAGTTTACATCTAATTATTGAAAAATGCGAACTTATAAACCTAGGATCATTCCTGAAAGTGTAAGCTCTAAGATGCAAACAAGAGATTCTACATACGGGTGTCCCTAAAAATGTGAAAATTCAGATTTAATCATGGCAGGATGCACTCTTTCTAACAAAATACCCCTTCTGAAGGATGAAGCTGAGATTCTTTGGTTACAACAAGTTTGAAATTTTAATTTTCTATGGAGCAAATATGAAATTCAACCTGTTGTATATGAAATATAAGCAGATAAGAACCACCTTTTGTTTTCACTTTAAGACATTTCTGTAGCCATATAAACACACAAACTAAGAAAAGAAATGTATTGAGTGTCTACTCTGTATGAACCACTACATATGACGAAAAGAAAACTAGGATGCCTTGAAATCTCTCTTGTGCACCTTTAACAATTGATCCTGAATAGATATAAAAACTTAAAGGTCCATGCCCGTCGCTAATAGCTCGTCCCAGGGACCAGATTTTACCGGTAGGGCGGGAAATTGTGGTATCAGAAAAAGGTACCGTTTTTTTCTTACCCTGTAATATTTAAGGGCTTTAAAGGATGTTTGCGGTTAGATGTAATGACGTGGACAAATAGGCCTATGTGGGCGACAAGTTAATTTTACACAGATTCTATGGAGATTACAAATCACGTTTTAGCTATCACATCAAAAGGATTGGCAATATGCTGCGAAAAATCTACAGATGGGGTTTTGGGGTGAAGGCCATTTCATCACAAAGAAAAATTATAGACTTTAAATCGGACCACCATTCCCCTTTAAAACAATGAAAATTGAATTAAAAACATAAACAATGAGTAAAACAAATGAGTTTCATCATGGAACTAATTGTTAGACGTCACCTGGCAGTGCATTTCATATTTTGAAGAATTAGATGCACACTCTTGAAATTACTTCATTGTTGCACGGAAGAAGCAGGAAATCAACACTACTATTCATGTTTTTGTATAATAGGGCAGCATTTGAGGTGGTGTGATTCAGATAGGTGTTGTGGTAAACTGGCCCAAAATGCACTGTATTTTATTACCTGAAGTGATGGCAGGAGAGTGGAATGAGTAGCCGCAGTTAGGAATAACATCCACATTTGGAGCGCTATTTGCAGGGGTGGCGCCAGGCGGGCGGCCACCCCCGCTACGATTCAAAATTAGGAACAAATAGGGGTTTTAAAGCAATAAATGGCAAACAAATTAGGGGTTTTTACCAAACTGAATTCATTTTGTAATGTTTGGACCCATCCTAGGATTTTACCTGGCACGCCCCTGCCTATTTTTCTTAAAGTCAGCCAGAAAACAATCTAAAGTAATGGTCATAAAAGGCCTGCCCAAAACGACCTCAAATCGAAGTTTGTTTTGCTCCAATGAAACTAGATTCTGAGTTGCTAGAAAGTACGCGCGGTGTTGTTCCGTCACAAAAAATGTGATATGCGAAAAGATAAAAGGCTAAGCACTGGCAAGTGACAGGGTGAGAGATAAACCTAAAGAATAAACAATATGTCATTGATATCAAACTTAGAACTAATTTTTGAAATTGTACAATTATAACACAATGTGGGAGCCCTGTTTCAGTGTGGTTGTATAGACACTTTTGGCACCCCGTATTGTTTTTTTTTGTTTTCTTATAACCCAAAGTGTGTTGTAAATTAGTTATGATCAGAACCCTCTGCTCAATGGATAATGTGTACATGTAAGCCAACTTAGCCAAGAAATACCAATTATAGTTACATGCTAAAGTGTGGCAAAGACATGTGATACTGAAATAAGGTTGAAATGAAGTTGTAAAATGGCTTCATCTCTATATTTGAGAGATGAATGATATTTTCAGTTTAGTTAATGTAACAGCCATTTAGACGCGTGGCCAGTTTTCACAACAAGAACTTAGTCAGGTTTAAATCTGGACTAAGTCCATATAGAAGGACCCTTTAATTTTTTCAACAGAATATGAAAAAGAAACAAGTTCAAGATTTAAGAGTCTACCTGGATTCTCTTTGTATTTGTCAAGCAGAAGAAGCTAATATAGGAGAGAAAGTGAATTTTAGAGGTCCTTCTAAGTAGGACTTAATCCTGACTAAAAGTTAAGCCAGGACTAAATTATTTGTGAATACGGCCCAAGGGACTTGATGCTTAGCTCTCAGGTTTATACATGTACATAGCATCAGGAATGTTCATCAGAGATTAGGAGTGGCATACAGCTCTATCTTAGTTCATTTTATGTATTATATTTTATATTGATCATCAGCAAAATATCATCCAGTAATATTTTAGTGCATTCTGAGCGAAAGTAGAACCATATTTTTTTTATCCCAAATAAGGGAAGTTTAGGTACGAGGGTATTATAGTAGTAAATACTATTAAAATATTATATTTATATGTGGATGTAGTATTTAGAAACTATTGACAAAAGTCAAATCAAGTCTTCGCTAATGTTCCGCCAAATCTGAAATGATAATAAAAGGAACTTTATCACATTTGAGCCATACCAACTCTTTTGTCTCCTCTTGGGTTGTCTGGGTTGAAAATTTCAGAATGACCTTATACTAATAATAGCACAGAGATTTATATAGCGTCTTATTCTATTGGCCTCTAAGCGCTTTCACAAATGGCCGCTGATCACTGTGGCCCACCATACCATAAAATAAACCACTTTAGAGGTCATTTCTGGTGATGCAGCAGATCAGGATCAGAGCTTTCCTTCCCTATCAGCAAACATACATCGTGATAACCATCGCAGCCAGAACCCAGCTTCCAAAGTATCGCATGGGTAAATCGGGGACAGATCCCAAGCCGTTAATTTCTTGTCCAGGGATAATTAAAAGATAGCCGGAGGAAGAAGGTTCAGTTTCTTAGTAAGTTTGGAGCCTTTATAGTTAAGAGTAGCTTTTAAAAGATACTAGATTACTTTTTTGACTCAGAACAGTATTGCATTACCTGTAATTAGTAAAAGTTTTTCTCAACAAATCCAAAATTCATATAAATAATTTGGTATTTGTTTGGGAACATTTGCAAAATTATTGACTATTATTAATCTGATGAATCTGTTTAAAGTATTACATAGAGTGGCAAAACATTTGCTAACTTGCATTATGGTAGCTCGCATTGCACTTTGTCCACCCCGGTAACTGTATGTTGCAATGTGTGGACATTTCAAATTGTTTTCCTTGGAAGCTCTAAGAATAAAATATCAATACAGCCAACTGAAGATTTTTTTTAGGTCAACTACCCATTTGGTTTCATGCGTGTAGCCCAAAATCACAGTGGATGATCTGTCTTTATCCAGTTTGACAGTTTCGTCGTCCAATTGGTTCAGGCCTGGATTCCTCTGGGGACTTGTAGACCTCAAAGTCATCAATGATATGGCTAATGGTTTGGTGGCTCTCCACAATCGCAGTTTGGTGAAGGTTCCACACCGATCTCATGAATGAAGTGCTTTAAAAAAACGATCAATGCCAGATGTTCTTTTGTGGTTGACCCTGTGGTTGACCGTGCTTTCACTATCACGGTCAAAAACCTTTGGCTTGCTAGATGGGCTGTTTTACAACTGCTTTAGAAGTTCAAGTAGAGGATTACTCAGACTATCTGTCCCATTGTCCCGGTGATCGATAGGGACCTTTAACTGCAGTGTCCATGGATTGGGTACAAGTGTTTCTGGAAATTCTTCTCAGGGTGTGGTAGACAGGATTAGGCTAGTTTTTCCCTCCCTAAGGTTTGGAGCAGCTAATGACAGACAGAACTTGTTAGTGGTCGCCAAAAGGAGACGTCACTACAGTCTCACTGCTCATTCCGTACAACATCAATCTTGTGTGATGTTCACTGTGACTCCATCCTGGTGCGTGTTATCAGCAGTTGAGTAGTAAAGTGTCAAGGGTGCATCCCAGGCAATCCTGTTGCAAATGTTCAAAAAACAATTTATAAAATAAAGCGCCAAATATCCAAAGAAAAACACAATGTTTCATGGCGCTATAAAAGTCAAAGAAATAAGCTCGCTCAAAGAGATAATTTTTTAACCTGACTCTGAAATTGTTCACATTTGGTGACATCTTGAATTTGATGGAAGCGCGTTCCAAAGGTAACTCTGGAGCTGCTGATGAGAATGATCGGCGCGTTGTGATAAGTTCCATTTGCGGAGTATGAAGCAACTACTGAGAAGACGAGCGAAGAGAAACGATTTGGGTGTACAGCGTGATTTAATCAGCAAGATACTGATGTGGCAAGTCCAGTGAGTGCTTTGTAGGTAGGAGGCAAGATTTTTGAATTGAATACGCATGATCAGGTAACCATTGGAGCTGTTAAAAATTTTGTGAGATGTGCTATAACTGCTTCTTGGTCCTTGAGATAATTCTAGCTGCAGAGTTTTTGAGCATGTTGCAGAAGTTGCAGTTGGGGCACAGGCACAGGCCATATACTAAGGCATTGCCATAGTCGAGTTTTGATGAGATCACGATGAAACATGTGCACAAGTGTCATTGAAAGGCTTTTCTAATCTTTACCAATTTTTGAAGGAAAAAGTAATTTCACGACAGTGTTACTTTATGTCTGCTTAAAGGATATTTATCACAATAATAACCCCAATGTTCCTCGCAGATCAGCTGTTTCATACCCACTGGCACATATGTTTGTATTTTGGAGAGCGACGGAAGAGAATACAAATTTTGACCGATGAGGATGATTTCAGTCTTGGAGTCATTTAATTTCAGTTTTTTGGCGTCATCAGTTTTTAATGTCCTCAACACATGCTTGTATAGAAGATACAGCAGAGGAACAAATCAGATTTCTTAAAAGACTAGTAGAGCTGATTGTCATCGGCATACTGATGAAACTGAAGCTTGTGTGGCAATAGTTTGACCAGAGGAGATCTTTAAATGGTCAAAAAGCAGTGGCCAAAACAGCCTTATGGCACAACACCAAATTTCAGTAGTTTATCTTGTAGAAAATTTCCCTTTACAGAAATTGATTGAGCTCTTTTCGTTAAATAAAACGAAAACCATCCTGGAGTTGCGGAGCCCCTTAATACCAAGATTTGGATAAGCGCTGTCGCAAAATCTCATGTCAATGGTGTCCAAGGCTGCCGATCTCTAGAAGAATGAGTAAAACATATTGACCACTGTCGAGTGCAAGAAGAATGTTCATGTGTACCTGTAGAAGGGCCTGTTTCAGTACATGAAATGTCTATAGCAGATTGAATGGTTCAAAAGAGAGTTTGTTTTCAGGAAACAGTTGAAGTTGAGCAGCGACAACCTTTTTCATAATTTGAAAGAAGGCATGTTTGAATTGTCGAAGTTTTTCAACATTTCAGGGATCAAGAGTAGCTTTCTTGATGATAGGCGTGACAAAGGGCAGATTTCAGAGCTGTGGCAGAACCGTTCCCAGTTCTAAAGAAAGATTCACAATCCAGTGATGATAAAACAATCCAGCTTATAAGGACACGCTTGATTAAAGGAAACACAGCGGGAAGAGAGGGAAGGCGGGATCTCTTTTGAAAAGGGTGGCAGGAAAAAAAGCTTGTTTTTGCGAGTTTTGAATTATTCTGCACACTTCTTCCTGAGAAGTAGGTTGAAAAGAACTCCCACCAAGGGAAAAATTCTTTCGATGGGCGATGTCAATTTATTAAAATCACAAGTGGAGAGTCATGTTCAAGCATCCAAATTTGAGCGAATATCTGCACATCTTTTCATGAAGAAGTTACCAAAACGTTCACTTATTCCTGCTCAGATGTAATGTGATGGAGTGAATTATCATTTGGCGAAGAAGATATTGATGATACAAGTTTTGAAGAGAGACTTTTGGTCATGTGCAATTTCTTTCAATAAGATCAGAATAGTAATTCACTTTAGCTTTGTGGATCATTTAGTTCACATTTTTTGGCATGCTTGACGATAGAGCTGGCGATGAATTTAAAGTTTCGACTTTCGCCACGTTTCTACAGCATTGCGCCTCTTTTCTGGCAATGTCTATTTCAGGTGGTACCATTTGCATTCAGGTCTAACAGTAAAACACATTCTTGAGGTGCTTTATCAATAAGATCAAGGAGCTTGGTGTTATAAGCCTCAACAGCAGAATTTAAATCAGATAGTGGATTGACATTAACTCTGAAATGCAGTAGATCATACAATAGCTTGTCAGAGTCAACAGAAGAAATTCTTCGAAAGGTGATTTCTTTCTAAGTCTACGTGGTTTGGGATGGAACGTTCAAGCACAACAGGTTTGTGGTCAGAAGAACGGAAACATCAAAATGAGTGAGTGATATGAGAGATTCATTGTTGTTAACACTAGATCGAGTGGATGGCCACTACATGCGTTGGTCCTTTGAACATACTGAGTTGATAATTGATGCAGTAATAAGGTTAATGAACTTATTTGCCATAGAAATCATGGTCTCAACATGGAAATTGAAGTCACAAGAAGAACTAGATTCCATCAGGTGAGCCTGCTGAGAAGGTTGAAACGAGGCTTGCATCTTGGTTTTGATTGAAGTAGGTTGTGTCCATTGAGACGTCAAGGTACTCGGTGTTGGGTTATGTGACAAGTTTCTCCATCTAGAGTGATGTAAAGTTCTTATTGACGCAGCAATTGCAAGGTGGAAAAACGAAGCTGATGGTCTTAGGTTTGCTGAGTTCATGATGAGCTCACTGAAGCATTAAAAGTTTCAAGAATGGGAAGGCTCCTGGCAAACTAACAACATCATACAGAATTCTTGAAGAATATGGCAACATTTGTCTCAGATATGCCAAAGGGGGATTGTTTGCCGTACTTCTATGTAGAACGATGCGGCACTCGACGATACAGCAATTGGATTAAGCTGCTGATTCCCTTGAGGCCTTAGAAGCAGTGTTGGTGGGGATTCGGCTATTCAGGGCATCAAAACTTTGGCGAGCTTGATCGTTTGAAAGTTCCTCCTTAGGTTGCAGGAGTTATCAGACAAGAAGTGGAAGATATTCTACAGGCGTTGCCAAAAGCCAAAAAAAGTGAAAGTGGGAACATGCAAAATAGGGGGGGGGGTTGAGAGTTGGTTGTTCCAATGTGCTAATCCACCACCACGTGGTCTTGAAAGGTTACAATGAATACTTCTTCTTGCGTCTGAGGCAGCAGCTAAATGTGTTGTTAAACGGTGGAGCCGCTGCAATGTGATTGGTTTGGGGTTAGGGAGTCTAGTCCACCAGTGGACGAAAGGTAGGGACACTGATTGAGAATGGGCTCCGCAGTCTGTGATGGAGAACCTAACATTGGCAGGATGGCGATGGCCGCAGCCCCATCGGTGCATTATTGCTGTTGACGAGACCGACTCCTGGGCGAATCCGGGGGACCCATTCCTGCGTGGAAGATTGCTACAGGTGGTAGTTCTGTCTATTTCTCAGAGGTTAACAATTTTTTTATGGTAATATGGACAAAAAACTTGCTCACAAATACAGCATTCTGGCAAAAAATTACTTTATCTAAAGGAACAACTCAAAAAGTGTTTTTATATGTCACAATAGTAGGGGCAAGAAAATAATAAAAATTGTTAATAAATTTGATTTCAACAAGAGCCCGGTCATGATGGGAACATCGGTAACATGATTATCAAAAGGGTCATTCGAGAGAAAGCCAATCCGTTGGCATGAGATTTAACACATAAGTCTTAACAGTATAGTCCAAATAATCTTAAATTGCCAAAGTTGTTCCATTCTATTTAAAAAGGAGGCCCCTGATGTTTTTTTCGAACTATCGACCGGTTGTCTGTTACTTCCATGCTATCCAAAATTTGGAAAGATTAGTCTTCACCGGTGCATGATCTATATTGATTAAAAATACTAAAATATTAAACAAAAAAACCAATTTGGCTTTCGTCCAAACCACTCAACCTATGTCAATTTAGGACTTAGTAGATAAAGCGTGATGCTGTAGAAAAACATGAACAAAACACTGGAATATTTTAGATTTTCGAAAAGCCTTCGACACCATAGCCCATGATATATTATTATACAAATGGAATATTATGGAGACAGGGAGTAGTTTTTAAACGGTTTAGGAGTTACCTAGCATGAAAACAATATGTTTATTATTCTTCAGTAAACTCGGATTAAAGAGATTACATGTGGCGTACCGCAGGGCTTCAATCTGGGGCGTTGCTATTTATACTTTAGGTAATGATATTAACTGCGTACTTCATCGGGTGTTAATTTTATATATATATATTTGAGACAAATATTTTTGTACTCTCCTCAGATATGATACTAAAAGCGACTTAATTAATAATGGAATTATGAAGAGTATGTAAATGGTTGTAAGCAATTCAAACGATCTGTCAATTATAGTAAAACCAAATTATATGATATTAGGCACGCCCCACGGAGAACTTCAAAATAACCGGACGGTTACAACCATTACGTAATGATAACAGGTCGCATTTCATAAGGGGTCCGTCAAATATGGTGGAGTATTACATTTGTCACAAAGATTTTATGTCAAACGTAAAATATCGGAAGTTAGAGTGAATGAATGTATATGACAACAAATGTGTGCATTTGGTAGCTGATTTGTTCTTTCTTTAATGCAACAAAGTCCCATTTCATTTGAATGGATACTAGCGGAAGGACGTTTAAAAAAAATTGTCCAGTATGTCAGGGTGGAGTCTGTGGAGGAGCAGTCGGTGGAGGAAGCAGCCCAAGGACTTCCACATAAAAAACTGAAAATACACCAAATTTCTGACCTTTGTACGTGAAAAAAGTATTTCGTAAGGAAATAATATTTTCAAAGGCAGTGTTGAATACCTAAAGATTTGCAAATTCTGCCAAAGAAACACCCTATGCATTTATAACCGGTGAGTACAAATTATACAGGGTGAAAAAAAATAACCTTTGTGAATAATTCTAAATCTAGTTGTCTTATCGGTAAAACAGTCTTAATCTGTGTGAAATACAAAACTTGAGACTGGTCTATTTGGCACTGCTCATGTTTTTAAAACAAGAAATTTGATATGATAGGTAATATATAAAGGGTCGGTTCAAATTGTATAGGGTGGAATTGTATTTCATGACATTGTTTGTGTATTTAAATTCATTTCAGCATGCGTATCATTCACAATAATGGCTTTATTTTGTACCTGTAGACAGTATTTTAGAAGTGTTGAATATGTGTTTAAAGAATTTATTGGTATAAATCTTATCGGCGCATTATAATGAAATATCCTCTATATGAGTACCAGATGGTTGCATTGGCCATTGAGTATTCCTTGCGAAGAAAAACATCATTTTCACGCTTAACTTTAGAAAGCAGACTAGACGATTTAAGGAAGCCGCCACGTTTATATTTTACGCTATGTTTGCCAGAAGCCAGTTTAGTGTTTAACACCCATTGCAAAGATGATCGGTGGTGGGTCAAGTTATTGCCGTATGAAAGACTATCGCGTTTACTTTTAACATTGGAATTAAAAAACACAGATTTAATTTAACGTTTTTCCTTTAAAAATATATAAATTTATCAAAAAAATGGATACATTTGGCCTAATTTTATCAAACTGAGCCGGGATTCTTGAGACAGAATAGTTTTCAAATAAAAATTAGGAAACTCTACATCATTAAACGAAGTGCTACTCGGTGCATTGAAAAGTACGTAGAATGCTGAACCGCGCATTAGTTGGTTTCGAACACTGATCTCTATACCAAGGATTGGACAACCTGGGCTTCGTTATTGAAGCACTGATGGCCATGTTGGTCCACCCAAAAAGAGCACAAACAGTGGTAAGAGCGGTTCATTTATATATACAAAAATTTGTTCAATTGAAATGTGGATAAGCGACATTAACATAGACTACAGAATCAAGCCATTCAGTGAGCTCATTCATTGTATTTGCGCATATGGGATGGTGTCTCTAAAATGTGCACCCGGGATACCAACCTTTGGTAAACACAGGTGTCTCTGGAATGGTATTGTGTTCGGTAGACCAAGATGCACGCCCTGCTCCCTTCATTTTTCTAATATACAATTGACTGTTGTGTAGCCATCCCATTGGTATAGAGATGTAAGTGGGTTACAGTGGACGACTGCGATAAAACTAAATATTACGCGACCCCTTTCCAATAAATGTCCACGTTTCATTGGTGTTAGTGTTTAGGCCAACCTCAAACCGTTGTAATCACACAAAATGATATCTAAAACACCCCTCTTACATTTTTCTCAAATCTATGTGTTTTAAAAGTGTAGTTTCTTGCAATAAAAAATTCTAAACAGACTTCGCTCCTATCTTTGTGTGTCAACGAAGTTCAAAAGGATGAGGCTTTTGGCACACTTGGCAGGATATATGCGCGTCGTATGGGATATTATTTTCGCTGGTTCTGTTTCGGTTATTGCATGCTGCGTTGTAAATATACCACACCGAATAAACATGGTAGCTTCCATGATTGTTGTAAAGTTGGGTATATTGGTCGGAATATAAAATAAATATAAAGCATTTTTTCGACAAGGATACTCCAATGGCGATGATTGAAAACCATCGTACGTTTTATTAGGGATATTTCTTATATAGTGCCGGATAGATTATACCAATAAATCACTTGATTATGTATACATCAGTGTCATGTATATGTGCAGGGACATATTTTTAAAGGTGAAGAAAAAAATCAGAAGGATTGGCCTTCCATTTTTAGCCACCCTATGATTTTATCAGGGAATGATGGTTTAGAAGAGGCTTACATATCTACTTTCTGGGTACACTGTGTGACTAATTATTGTATTGGTTCAACTTCCAAGCATTAGACCTTGAGCACCAGAAAGTTTGCTCTTTACAGGGTTAATTTATTTTGATTCACCCTGTACAATCAAGAACACAAGGGTATGGGTTATAGTTTAGAAAAGCAACTTGCTTCCATTACCAATGAACAGGAAAAGATTACTCTGATAAGTAGTATGAAAAATCTTTATAATGTATTTACACTTAAAAATAAGCATAATTTTGACCAACCCAGGATATATTAACACAAATGTACCGATGCCATTCCAGCCCAATGTTATTTATATAATGGATTAAATGGTTGATACCTTTAAATTAATTGGGTGTATTTATGTGTAAACATTTTATAATCAGTACCGGAATTTATAAAACAAAATATTTTGTTAAAACATACTGAAGTGCATGTTACAAACAGAAATGCCACATTCTTGTAATCAAAACAAAGGACAAAACATTCTCTCAAAGGTCGGGTGAGAACTACTGGTCCAGCTTTATGGAAATCGCTAGAAACACAATAAAAAGAAAGGCACATCCGCAAACATTTACGGATACACTGAAAGAATACCTACTTTTCCACGTATGAAAACGAGTAATTGGGGCCATGTCACTGTGTTGTGATGTCTGTTTGTCAAGTCTGCGTCCCCCATTGTAATGTGTTGTTGTTGGTACTTAATTTTGCTTAGGGGGGGTTTAGGTCTCTATCGGGCCTTATTGGCCTTTCGACTGCCTCTCTGGTCACTGTCTTTATTTGTAAATTTTGATATTGTGCTTGGAATAAACTTGATGATTGATTGATTGATGGTGTTGTAATAGGAGTTGATCTGGTTTGGAGTATTTAGCCAGGCAGTATTCCATGTCTGTAAGATGTTGAATGGGAGCTGGAGAGTTAGCAGCGTGTCGACAAGAAGAAAGGTCGATGAGAGCACAGACTCTGTCTGCCCGAGCCTGGTGTTGATTCTGACAGTGTTAGCAGCAGGTGGCTTGTTGTCCAGCAAGAGCCTTATTCACTAGTTTGTTACGTGTGGTGTTCTCGAAAGGAATGAAGGTGCAATACTGAAAGCACGGTAGAAGAAAATCAGATGGAGTAGCACAGAGGCAACCATTAATGGTTCTCAAGGTCTCGTGAATACTGTGTCCAGCTTCTTTGTGTCCGAGAGCTGCTGCACATGCTGGGGCGGCAATTCAGCAGTGTGGTAGCCAGAGCCAGGTGGTTGGTGCGTAGAGTCAATGGGCTGGCACCCCTGAGGATCCAGCAAGTAGCAAGGAGGTATTCCTCGAAGATACCTTGGCGCATATGAACTCGAGGTGCTGCGGTAAGTCAAAGGATTGACGGTCAAGCTTCACTCCAGAAGGTTGGGTTGTAGGATTGTATGGCAGAGAGAGGTGCGCTCCATTGAGGTTGATTTGAGTCTGGCGATCAGATGAGCCTCCTTTGGTGTTGAGGTGGAAGGCAGTAGCGGGGTCTTAGCTCGCTCAGCTCAGTCTCAGGTTGAGATATGCTGCAAGTATATAGGGCCATATTTGCCGTAAGTGTACTTTCTAATTCTGTCTAGCTTGCTGTCCGAGTGCGAGAAGAACGGCAAGAGATCGTCGGCGCGTAGCATTATTTTCTAGATGTTGTTTGAGGTAAATCGCTGATATACAAGTGAACAGCATGGGAGCACCAGTACAGATCCTTGTGGTACTCCGTTCCTCAGACTAATCTGCCCATCACTGGTCTGGAGAATAAAGCTATGCTTTGCAAAGCATGTTACATATGAATTGTACAAGGGGGTGACGATCCGGTGAGCTCCTGAAGAAGCTGAGGTCAGGCCCTGGTACACACGGTGTCTGTCATAGGCGCAGTAGTAAGGGCCACCAAGATGACGACTGGCCTTACGACGCCTTTTCAAAGCTTTACTCCCAATATCATTGTGAGTTTGTTACATCTGGTGGACAAGTGCTTCCAGCCACGGCGAACTCCTTGCTTGTTCGTCAGGAGATGGGGGTTCGACGACGGGAGCCAGCCGGGGCCAGGTCTCCTCTCAGGAGGTGAGGAAGACACACAGTTAAGTGTATGGGGGCCGGTGGCGGTTGGGTAGTTCTTGGGGTTGTCAACAGGATCTTGTTTGGTTGGGGAGTTGCGATGATAGTAGCCTCCTCCAGATCTTGGGTAAGGACGGTTGGGAAGGCAAATGTTAAGAACTCCTGGAGCCATTCTATACACGCGGGCTGCATTGCATCAGGAATTCTGCTGGTATGTTATCAGGCCCCTGGGCCTTTCCACTCTTTAGTTGGTTGATAGCAGAGTAAGCTCATCTAGTGAGAAGGTATGTTGAAGTGACCGTCCCCGCCGGGGGGCTCGACGAAGTTGGTGATCTCCTTTTGAAGAGCGAGTGGGATCCTTATCACCCCCCCCCCCCCCCCCCTGTTCTTGAACACGACAATTTGCGAGGAGTTGCTCAGCACATTGAGTGGCAGTCACTGGACATTTCGATGGTTTGGAAATTATGCTGGTGAGGCGGTTTATAGTCTTCCAGGCCCTTCCTGTAGAGTGAGTGGGGAAGTCGATTCCTTGGACAGGTCTCCTCCCAGCGTTCACGGCATTGGGACCGTCTACACCCCAGCGCTCACGGCGTTTCATATACAAGCAGTTTAATAGATCTGAAGCCTTGGATGACGCTTCTTCCCGGGGTTCAGAATAATTCAAGAAATCATGTAAAGAGTATTCACATTCCGCATCCCAGGATGGCATATAACTGCGACGAAGCCACGTGGGATGGGTCTTTTTGCTTATAATAAGAGTTTTACCCATTGCTGTGTACAATTGTACAGGTGGAGGGTGGTGTGGAAGGTTGGGTTGCTTCCGAATCCACAGGTTTTTAAACTGGGTCCCCCGTCTGCCTTGCGGACAGTTCAACGATTTTCAATGCTTTGTTGGTACAGGCTTAGAAAGGTTCTCCTGAGCGATCAGTGATGGTCTGTGTTGAAAACTTCGGAAGCGGGTTCGAGGAACAGTACGGTGAACAGAGATGGTGTCCATGTTTGCAAAGCCAAGGTCGGGTTTGTAGTCGTTATTCCACCTTCCCGAGTAGAAAACGTCTGGTTGCTTGGGGGTCGTGCTAAAGTTGTACGCCGGATTTGAAGCCCAGTTCATCTAGGCGTAGCTCCGTCAGGGTTTGTATCCTGGAAAACCAAGGTAATAATGCAGGACTGTAAAAGTCACCATCGTAGATGCAAGGGTGCACCATAAGTGGGTAGAGGAGCTGCTTGGAAAAACAGTGACATGAACACCGCAATTTGGTTCGGTGCCAATTTCCAGGGTGGAGTCTGCCGGTGAGGTTGGTTGCAATGTGTTTCCATTGGGCTGAGTACTAGCAAAGGTGGGCAATCCCAGGTGTAGCTAGGGTGTAGCCGCAAATATTCAGAATGGAACTGTCAGTAACGTGGTCTCTTGGAGGAGAAATCGCAGTAGTGAAGTGACTTATGCATTGTGTGAGGGTGTTCGATGATGTTGATCTTTGCCCTGGTGAGACCTTCCACGTTCAGTGGGAAGCCACTGAGATGCATCTGACTGGACATCCGGTGATGCCTGCCATAATGAGGGCATTGTGTTCCAGACTGGCATCAGATTTTGTCCTCTGACGGGGCATGAGAAAAATACAGTGAGATAAAAAAGGACAACAGTGAGTTAAAAAGAACAGTGAATTAAAAAAAGACAACAGGATGTTAGCGTAGCCTCAGTGATTATCATTCGCCTGAAAAAAGCAGTTACCGGGGTACACCACGAGGAGGTTTGTAATCTTGAACACCTAGTTACACTGACTAATTTATTCACAATCGCCTCAGACATGTTCAATAGTCATGGCTAAAAAACTTCAAAGGGGTATAAAGCAACTCGAGGTCATACCAGGTTGTGACAATATTCAGAGTGTGCTCCAAT
This sequence comes from Ophioderma brevispina, assembly GCA_023653785.1. Classification (NCBI taxonomy): domain Eukaryota; kingdom Metazoa; phylum Echinodermata; class Ophiuroidea; order Amphilepidida; family Ophiodermatidae; genus Ophioderma; species Ophioderma brevispina. The sequence continues at coordinate 21,152 of JAMKCH010016205.1, forward strand.
ATTATCGAAACTTGTTTCAAATTTCATGACCACAGGAGTGGCCCCTTCTAGCTGGTCTGTGATCGACTTTTTAAAAAAAAGATTGGTGACAACTAACAAATAAAGCATTTGTTTGGGTTATATCCAGCCTACAATTAGGAGCAGAAAAAAAAAAAGTAGTTGGAACATTGTACATTTCTCACCCAGAGTTAAGAACCTACAATTCTTGTTACACTCATGAAAAAGCCCAACCGTCCATTTCAACTTGCCCTTACCTCAACCCCCATCAATCAAGTTGGGGGCAAGGGAATTGACAAGACCGATTCTCCGATAAAGGTTCAAGTTTGGTTCTCCAAAAGGTTTAACCAGTAAATGCCTGTCCTATTTTTCCTGTAACAAAAATGGGCGAGATGAAAAACGTCATTTTCTCCTTCATGGAACATCTCAGATCTTAAAATAATTTTTGCGTTTGAAGATCATCATTAATTTCCTACTGAATCAGTCCTGAATTCGGGTACTTATCCCCAAATTTTTCGAGCTATGGACCGTGAAGACTAGCATGCACTGTGCACCTGGAGGTCAGAGCAATTTTTCAGGCAGGTGTCCCGTACGAATACCGGGTAATACGTCGGTCAGATCAAAATAAAAGTATCATGTTCATTTTAACATTGGTTGGGGAATCAGTCCAGCCCCCAAATCGTTCAGTGTTCAGCAAGAATTTCCCTAATTTGGATTAAGTTACCCATTTTGGACCAGGTCTGTTGGTTATGGGTGACCGTCGTAACGTAAACCAACGTGCCAAGGCACACTCCTGCGTTTTAACCTTATAAACCCTTTGTTTTAGACCCAAAGAAAGGACTGCACTGCTGGGGACAACATCTTGGACGTGTGCAAAGCAGAACATTCAAGGAAGGCTTGAGGTCATATGGTTCCCCCTAGTCCTACTTGGGAGAAGATCATAGTTCATTTTATCCACCAGCTTGAAAAGCAGAGTACACTCAAAAATAATTCGCTGCATTTACTCAATAACTTTAAGTGTAACCGGATTACACTTGATTTGATTGAAGTAGTTGCAATACGAATTTTAAGTGACCTAATAAGTTATTTAAGTTCGGGGTAACTCAAATAAGTGTATGAGCATTACTCAAATAAGTGTACCATATTTACTCAAAATTGATCTGCCTTGATGCACTCATTTATATCACGTACGTACACGATGATATTATTTTCAAGTTTCCCTTAAGTAATTATCAAGTTGTTGGAACACAAGTTTTATGTGTACAAGTTGGCTATATTTTAGTTGACCTTACTCTAATTACTGACGCTCATGAGTTACTTGAACTTATTGTGATGTAGGGACCACCGCAAGCGCATTTTAGTTTTACTACATATTTAATTAAGTGAGCGAAAGTCACGATATTGTATTGCAGAGAGTACTTATAGTACTTATAATACATATATAAATTTACTCAAAAATGTTTGTTAGTCTTTGTGATAGTAGTGCGTGTAGAAGCTACTTTTTGGGCGAGGGTAGCCCTTGGGTTTTGACTATTTTACAAGCAGTGTTGCAGAAAAATATTCGTGCCCGTTTTATATCTCTAAAAATATATATGAAGTGATAGTTTATGAAATGTTGTGCAACAATTTACGTCATAGGGATATGTACTCAATAAGATAGGTCCAGCGAAAAATCTGAACGTTATATTTACAAAAAGATTATGATATTCAAAGATAGAATTACAGGGCAATATATCGGAGGGTCCCGGAGAAGGTTGTACAGTGATTTGATGGTTACAGCGTCTTTAAATCGGTATGAGTGCAATGAATTTACGGATTTAAAACGTTGGCACAAATGCCACCAAGTGTGGGCGATATACATAATAATACATAAAAATTCCTTTAAAAAGGGAAACGGGTGCAGTGTAAAGAGGAAATATCAAGGTAATGGGTGTTATGGAACCCGATTTGTAAGATGATTATATTGTTTATTTTGTAATACTTGAGACAACAGTTCAGATGAATAAAAATTTCATATTTCCTTTAGGTAATCAAGGGGAATATGCTGGGGATCCGAAATGCCAATTTAAGAATGTTTTTGTTATGAATTAAAACCGTTTTCAAAATCTGTCACTATCCAAAAGTTGGATTGATTTAACTGCCTTTATTTGAAAGGTTCATACTCAATGTGTTGAGTTAGGTTGAGTACTTGGTTTGTTGCTTCGCATGCCCGGCAAACCTGCTTGTTCTGGTTCTGGTTATAAGGTGTTCGTCTAGTCACAGGTTTGCAATACGCCCCTTCTGGAGCATGCGACGTCTATAACTTGTAGGTGTGGC